>JAACNH010000772.1:131204-143518 GCA_019447015.1 Hymenochirus boettgeri
TCAAGGTGCATCTCTTTATAAAGTGAATAGGGGCATTCTTTTATGAAGGGATTGCATAAGGTGCATTCATCTTTATAAAGTGCAGTAAGTGCATTCTCTTTATAAAGTGCATTAGGGCATTGACTTTAATAAAGTGCATTAATAAACATTTAAAAACTATATTATTTAAAAAAACCTATTTTACAACAGTACAATCCAAAGTTTACATACATACATCTGACTGATATTATTTCATCATAAAAAGCATATAAAGGAAAACTGTGTGATTAGCACCTTGGTTACAATTGTATTAAGCCTATAAATCTATCAACTTCCCTACATAATAGGCAGGTTGGCGCCTATCACCTCCTCTTTTCGATATCTTAAAACTAAGTCAATTACATTACTTGAAGGAGCTAATGGATGTCTCTTTTTTGGCATGATGTAGTGCCACCTGGGGTTAATCCCCTCTTAATTATTCCACTATGGGACCCACAATCGGTCATGCAAACTGTATCCTAGAGAAAGGGGGTGCATTGAGCCCCTAAGATGTTTGTATGTTTTGATAATGAAGATTGGGACCATTGTAATAGGTCCTCTCTCCATTTGTATTTTGGAGACTTCGGATGTACAATTGCCGCCCTCAGTGTGTGTGTCGGTTTAAAGCAGACAGGGATACGAGGTTTTTGACAAAATTCTCTTAATTTCTAGAGACCCTGTACACTATGGCATGACCATGTTCTTCTCCGTCTTGCTTTTCCCCTTCATGTTGGTATTTGTGGTTTTCTTCCTTCTAATTCTTTGACAAAAACATAAATCTGGTTACATCAGCGGAAATAAATTTGACAAAGGTCGGTCGTGGCACAATAGTGGCTGCGGACAAAAGTGTCATACGACAATCGGTGGTCCCATAGGGAACGGCACGATCGGCCATGATTTACTAACGATCGAAAACAGGCTGAACGGGTGACCTCGCACACAAGGTAAGATAGTTTTTGGCTGACCACCAATACAAGCAACAAATCGGGCAGACGAAAATATCTACCTTGTGTACCCAGCCTTTGGAGGAGTAATACATCAACTACTGGTTGTGGGTGTGGTTTCTGTAAACCTTACTTACCGATTCTTAGAATCTAAAAACCAATGGCGAGATATTTCCCCCCTGTAGCTAGAGAGTTATACTGCTGGTCTTAGTGGGGCCCCTTCCTTATGGATCTGGGGAAAGCTGTTGAATTAAGGTCTATGACCTTTTTCATAGTAGGAAGTTGGTGGGATCCCTTGTACAAGCCTTGATAGTTTATATTGGACCAGGTACCATAGCATAAACACTTTAGCCCAATGCATACCAACCTTGCTTTCAGAAAGGTCCTAACACCTGGCTGTGTGATATGCTAATTGGGGACTTTCCAGGATATTTTTGCCAACAGATTTTGTACAAGTCATTCTGATGAGAACGCCAGTGGATAAACTAGGGGAACGTCTCAAGAACTAACTTAAGTCGCTGTTGATCTAACTGGAATAAACAGATATACGCGGATAATTAATCAGAATAGGCATGAGGACATGATACGATAGGCAATATGACGAGATGATGCTATATACGATATACCTGGGATGAATGAATATAACAGAAAACCATGACCTGGATGAACGAATTGATCAGATAACCATGACCTGGATGAATGAATATTACAGATATACCGTGACTGGATGGATGAATATTACAGATATACCTGACCTGGATGAATGATTATACAGATATGACCATGACCTGGGGTACTGAATATACAGATATACCATGAACATGGATGGATGAACATTACAGATATACATGACATGGATGAATGAAGTTACGATCCATGCTATAATGAAGTACGGTATACATGACCGGGATGAAGATTGTACATGACATGGATCTATTACAGATATACATGACTGGATGAAGGAATATGTAAGATATACCCTGACTTGGATGCGATGAATTTTACAGAATACCATGACCAGGAAATGTGAAGACTATTTACAGATATACCATTAGAACTGGTATGGATGATATTACAGATAACCAGGACCTGGATGATATGATATACAGATATCATGACCTGGATGTAATGAAATTTTACAGATATACAATGACCTGGATAGGATTGAATATTACATTATACATGACTGGGAGGATGAATATTCAGATATACCATGACCTGGATACATTGAATATTAAGATATACCATTGACCTGGATGATGAATATTACAGATTAACATGACCTGGATACATGATATTACAGATATACCAGACCTGGAGTGAATGCAAATTACAGATATACCATGACTGGATTGTGAATTCAGATATACTACATGGAGAATTACGATACCATGACCTGGATGCGATGAATACATACTCTGGAGCAGATAGACCGATCTACCATGACGGTGGGAAATAAGTACATGACCTATGATGATTACAGAATACCATGACCTGGATGAGAGAATATACAGATATACCAGTGACTGGATGAGATGAATATTACGATAAGCGGACCTGGCTGGAATGAAATATTAAGATATACCATGCCTGGATGATGAATATTAACAGATATACCATGGACCTGGATGGATACTATTACAGATATACATGACCTGGAGGATGACTATTACAGATATACCCATGAACTGGAGGGATGAAATAGTACAGAGTACCATGACCTGGATGAATGAATATTACAGATATACCATGACCTGGGAATGATATAGGTAACATGACCGGGTGAATTCTTACAGATAGACCATGACCTGGATAGGATGAATAATTAAGATATACCATGACCTGGATGATATGAATATACAGATATACCATGCCCTGGATGAATGAGATATTACAGATATACCATGACCTGGATGAATGAAATTACAGATATACATGACCTGGCTGAATGAATTATTACAGATATACCATGACCTGGGATGATAGGAATGATTAACAGATTCATACCATGACCTGGATGGATGAAGAACCTTCACAAGCATGGTACAGTGATATTAGGAAGAATTAAGCTTTCTGGTAATTTAAAAAAAACACATTTTTCCATGTACATACTTATCCTGATTAAGTCAATGACACGAACGTGCCAGAAAAAACTGAAAGTGCTGAAAACTTTTTCCCTGCCGACTCCAGATTCCTTTTTTATATTTAAAAAAAAACAAATTGTATTGATATGTTTACTTTACATCGCAGAACAAAAAAGGAAAACAAGATGGGGAGCTTTTTTTCCTCTGACCAACCAGGGTGACTGATGTAAAATGCCAATAGGGTAGGATGAACAAATGACAGAAAGTACGGGGAGCGCAAGGAACAAAAAATTGTAACTTTGTTTTATTAGACGTAAAGATCGGTATCAAAAATTAATAGTACTCAAAAAGTGTTTGTTCTAACCTTGTGCTGCGGGACTGGAATATCTAAACATATTGGAAAAAAAAAATAATACCAGGGGAGCATAATGGTGGGTTGAATGAAAACCATGTATTTCTATTTCTTGATTTTTTCGGCGTAGCAGGGTAATAAATCTGTAGGGAGCCTACGAGCTTGTAGAAGGGGGAAAAAAAACAAGACAAATCAGGTATGCGAAAGGTTTATGTACAAATACAGAGTGGTGAAAATCCTGGACTCTAAAACTAGGTTTAAGCCTCGTCACCAGTTCCGACCCACAGACGAGAGCAATGCCCCAACGCCTGACATGAAGCGACAACGGGCCAATTTCAGGGAAATAATCACGCTCGCTCGTCGTTCAGCAATTCATTCACGAATGCTTGTGGCTTATTTGACAATGGTTGTAATGACACGTACAATTGACCACTTTATGCTATGGATTGGTCTTAGTTCCACTGGTCTTAGTTTTGGCCTAGTTTATATAAAGGGCCATCTATACGAAAAAACAGGTTATTTAAATGACCATAAACTGGCTGGAAATATAATTTTCACAAACCACCACTGTATAATCTTTTTTTGTTGAATCGGCACCCTATTTGTTAGATATCCAATCTAAAACTGTCTTATATAGCTGCCATCAGTTCTTGGCTCTCAAAACTATTCTTATGTGAGTAGTTTACTTCAGCTGGAATGGTGACAGAGTTTTGATCAGTGGGATGCTGGGTGCAGGCTTGGCGTTGGTTGTGTAAAAAAAAGTCAGTGTCGGATAGAAGTGGAGTGTGTAAAGAGGGACGGGGGATTACTTGCTCCCTAAACCAAAATGTTGACTGGATTGACGCATGCAGCAACACACGACAAATCAGAGTAAGTGCATGATTCAATTAATAGTTAAGATGAGGAAAGATATTTTTTCAGTATCGTGCCCCTTTAACAAAAACAAACAAAAACATTCTGTCTTTACGCAGAAATGGAAAATGAAACCCTTGTCATTTATGATTACTAAAATAAAAATAGCTTGAAGACTCGTTGTAATACATCTGTGGAGCGTGTAACGGGGGCTTTCTCAATCCATGAATAGTCTTACAAATGGGGTACAGTGATTATAATTAAGCTTATTACATACGGAAAAAGTAGGACTTTGTCCCTGTCAGATTTTTACACGCCAGGGCCCATTGGAGTTGCCGGTGAGTTAATGTCTATAAACATTGCCACTCAGGTCTTTATGATAACATTAGACAGAGTAGTTCACACATGACACCAAAACAAAACCAGGCGGATAAATTCCAACGGTCTCGGCTCTGTGAATGTTTTTTGCCTGAGGTGTTTGTTTATTTTGCTGCTGTTTTTCAGTATGTTTGTGGGTTCAGTGGGGTGGATAATCAATAAGAATTGAAAAATGGCACCCATTAATGATGTGTCCAGTACACACATGGGGCTCAGGGCTATTAAGCTTAGTCATGTTAACACAAAAGGACAGAAAATGTTCTATTATCTCATGTAATTCCGAAAATAAACCGTGTTTATTCGTTGGCTATGATGACTAATTAATCAGGTCATGTATCAAGTCAGGAGTTAAACTTAGTTGAAGGAATCGTGGAGGCGAAAAAGGGGTTTCTGAATTAAAGGGCAAAGTTCATCCACATCCTTCTTTCCTTTTTTTTTTAAACACAGCCAAATGATTCCGTGAATGATTGGCTGTGAAATTGGCGAAATCAACAATTAATATTGTATATTGTGAACTTGACATTTCTGTGAAACCAGAGGGAATTAATAGGGTTTCTGGAGTTGCATTTTAGACAAATGTCCTACAAAGAGATTTTGGAAAAGCACATGCAGATATGTAGTTAGACTTACAATGGAGCTTAATTCTACTTAAAGGAGAACTATGGTACGTATAAAGTTTTTTCAAAACAGTTAAAGATGAAAAGTACCTGGGGAAGGGAGATAGGGGTTGTACTTTTACTTCCCAATAAATTCGATGAGGGAATGCAGACGAATAAAAACTGTTTTTGCCAGGCCTACTGAGGTCTCAGCGACTTCATTTAAATACAGGAAGGCCAATGGCACAACACCTGGCAGATGAAAACTGTATCTGCGTAGTAGTCTATAAACACATATCGGGTGGTGGGATTCACTATCCTAAACTCCTGTCCCCAGCTTCTTTTATTTTAAAAAGTAAATTTTTAAAGTATAGTGTCCTAAAAGGAAAAAATACTTAAATACTTTAATAACTCAACAATACTAGAGAAATATCTTGAAAAAGGCATGCCCACCCCCCACGCACAAGTGATGATTATGTTAAGGACCCTATAACCCCATTCACCGTGAATTCACCGTTGTTCCTATGAAGAGATAATTATGCCAATCGTTGCTGGCAGTTGTTACATCTTACTGTAAGCTAACGAGCTCTCAACAAACACAAGTCTCTAGTCAGGAGGCTGACATACCCTTTAAAATATACCATGTAAATATTTATGCCCAATGATGTAATCATGGTTGTGCTATCAAATAGTATCTGTATTGTGCAAAAAAGGGTCAACCTGTCTTTGTTTGTATGCATATTTGTCTGAACTAAATGGGACAGTATGTTAAAAATACAAAAAACCACAGTGTAGATACTCGGATCTTCATAGTAATGTGTTCTTCAATTACATTCCCCAAGGTATGATAGTCTGGTAGAAACAGAATGACATCAGTCCTTGAATGTCCTTGAGATGGCCACTGGCAGAAGTCTTGCAATGTTGAACCTCTGCATCCCTTCACAGTCACCTGTGAGAAACAGAAGCCCCAGACAAAAGGATCTACTAGGTTACCTTATTGTCCTTCTAAACCATTCATCCTTATAAATAATCTACCAGCTACACATACTGATCTGTTGATCATCGCAACTTTGTTCAGTAATAAAGAAGAACATAACGCAATATTTGCGGAGAGTCCATAAATATATAAGGGCAAGACTCAATGAATAAGACGCAGCCAATGAACGACAGGGCTATGGAGGATAACGCGTTTCCATGAATGCTCCGTACGCTTTAATGATTTTGCAAATTAAAAAGAATAAGTAACGTTAGCTAGAGAAATGATGAAATCCCATTGCGTATTACTTAAAGGCCAGGTCGGGCATTTATCGGCAAACTGTACATTAGAATGTTTTAAGAAAAGGAGCGTTGTCTCTCTTTTTTATTTTACAGGACAAGTGCAGTATGTTTGTCAACATCACTGTTTTCTGCAGAGATGGATACAACAAGCTGAAGTTGTAAAAAAGTGAAAAGTACAACCTCAAGAAGCGTCCCAATGAGGAATCGTCATGGACAGGTTTTCTTTGATTAATCAGTGGAGTTGTGTTTGTAAATCAATCAATTACAGGGAGATTGAACCTTCTCCCACTAACTATGCAATTAAGCCAGATGGGTCCACTGGGACAAGAACACCAGAAAGATTGCTTATAAAGGCTACCAAAAAAAAATGGGTGAGTTAAATAGATGTAGACAGTATTAGTGCACTTGTGAGCATTGTGCCAGATGATGTTACCGACTGATAGAGAGAAGGAAAACTCCCGAAAGCTAATCTACTAACGAAAACTATTGTTAGTGCAATAATAAAAAAGAGGATAACATACTATACTACTCATTTTTCCAACCACTCTGTAAAGCAAAAATGCATTACCCATATTTCGTCAATTGTGCGGTGTAATTTTGGCACAAAGTGCCAATGTAGTGCTTTCCTGCAGCTATTTCGCTCCACCTGTTGGTTGAATATACTCTAAAACTTTCCTTTAGACAAGCAATTCACAGGGACAGTAGATGTTTTTTACCACTTGTTCTTTGGGGGCTAAGTAATTTATTTATGCATTAATTACTGTTTAAAGCAACACACCAAGGTACCAGTGTACTTATTATTACGGGAGTGGCATTCTCCATTTAGCTCATTCTCATTATTACAGTGGTCGTACCGTTGTTGCCTACACAGGATTCACAGGGAGTTAATCGAGAGGAAGTAATGTAAAGATCCCTCTAAAGCCAATCAATACCCCAAGAGTGGAGAAAAATAAAGGGAATCGTGACTGGATCCAAGGAGGAAACAGGACCATATGCATTATTAGCAGGCTGGCTAAGTCTCAAAAATCTCTATCATAAAGCAGACATCTCAAAGTTGGTTACGACTTTACCCGAGTATGTCTAGAAATGAGACTAAAACCATGTTTCACTGAAGCCCCTTTGTAAGCACCAAAAGAAAAGACTACGCAGTACCTGGGGAAATAAACACATCTTTCACTACCCCAACCCTGCAGTTACTATTCTCTCTCTGCTGGGTAAAACCACTGAGTATGCCCAATTCTCGAATACAGGTGACTCCATTTATAGAGTATTTATGAAGGCAAATAATCAGCAATATGATCTGTAAATGAAATAAAGTCCTTTATAAATTTGTATAAATATATACTGAAAAAGAATCATATTTGCAAACCATAGCCTTCATGCAGCAGTAGCCTACACCCTCACGGTAGAAGAAGCCCAGATGTTCGTGGGTTCAAGCTGTTAGGGACTATAAACTAGTTACCCTTGTCTTCTTGTTCTGACAGGATTGCCAGCAGAGGGGTCACTGTGTAAAAGTAGATGTGCTCAGCCTCTTTGTGACTTCCTGGAGTTTCCCCAGAGGATAGGGGAACTAGCATCACAGGTGGAGGCCCAGTTAATGTGAGATGTGATTCTGTTATAGATTATTCAGGATGGAAGAAGGATAGGAGTTAGCGTAGCTAAGTGAGCAGCTAAGTCCAACAAGAGATAGGAACGTACTAGAGTCATGGGTATACACCAAGAATAGGGACCAAAGTGCAGACATAGGGTCGTAGTAGAGATTGCCACTACAGTGTCCTGAGAGCGGGGGTGGCCACTACAACAAGCTGATGTTATTTATGCTGTGTTTCTGATCTCATGGCTTGTGAGTATATGTATATCGGTGCCAGGCTAGTGTCACTTCATATTTTGCTAATTGCAATGATTATAATATTGTGTTGTTAATAAATAAATATGTTTAAGTTCAAGAACCTACTGGAGCCTATATGGCATTCTGACCTAGGAGTGGTGGTAGTAAAAACACCCTGCCTCCGTCTACGAAAAGCCTCTCTCTGATATAATAACGGTCTTTGCATAGAATTGGGTTAAAGGTGACCCCCATTTAATACACCTTACACAGCCATTTAGCGTTGTTCATAGCTTTGAACTTAAATGAAACCTTATCGGCAATAGGTAACTAGAGAATTAGATAGGCCAAGATCTGGACTCCAACAAAACAGACAATTATACAGGGATGTCCACCATTGAAATAACATTTTGTGAAATTTGATTTTGAGGGTGGAGATCTAATAAAGTAGTGGTTTTTCTTATTACTGCATTCATATCAGATTAGTAGGTAAGGGGCCGCCGGGAAGGAAAACACCTCCACCCAGAGTTTTACGTACATAGCCTTCTGGGGGGGCGTTTATATATAGGGTGCAGGCTCATAAATTAAGAGTAACTTGATACTACATTGGGGGTAATTGGTTTTTTTACATTTTCTGGGATGATAGCGGCGATACTTAAGGCATCTCCACAGAGTTGACAGAACAAAGTTGAGATTCCCCCAAAATCAGTTGGAAACTGATCGTTTTGTAAATCACAGTAAAGCAAATTACAGTTCTTCATTGGTTACTTAAGAGAAGAATTGAGGATCCCAGTAGTAATCATCAAATGTTTTACTTTCTATTCTGCAGCGTGCGGTTCATCTTCCTGGCTGTAGGTGGTCACACACATACAGGCCACAGCAGTGTATAGGAAATATCGAGGCTGTTTAGCAGATACGGAAATATTATCATTACTAAAAGGCCTAGTGAGTTCATAATCATTGCAAGTGCGCATCTTTTTTTTCCTGTCTCTGAAGCCATGAAGTACAACCGAAGGTGCTCGTAAGTGTACTAATGAGAAATGTTTTATCCCTAGTAGTATTCTAAAACAAAAAAAGGATTTCAAGAGGCTAATTCAGCAGAGACAGAAATTACCAAACTGTGGAAAGAAGGATGCCGATTTATGCAAAGGAAAACAATTCCCAGCATAGAAACATACCAAATCGGGGCGGGAAGGGACATGGCAGAATAATAATAAAACGTTCTATCCTTTATCACCAACTGTAAAGCACCTACTGAGCATGATGTATATACATATTACGTAGTTCTGGTGGTACGGGATACTAGATAAATATTGAGCGTTATGGTATAATAACATACTGGTAGTTTGGTTGGTACAGGGATACTATTTAATACTGAGAATTAATGATATTAAACATAACTGTAGTTCGGTGTACAGGATACTATATAATAGTGAGAATTATGGTTACTAAGACATTATACGGTAGTTCTGGTGGTACAGGGATAATAATAATATGAGAATTATGGCTATAGATAATATACTGTAGTTTGGTGGGGTCTGGGAAAATACTATATATTATGGAGAAGATGGTATTAATACATATACTGTAGTTCGGGTGGGACGGGAGACTATTAATATTGAGAATAATGGTATAAATACGACTGACTGTAATTCTGGTTAGTACAGGGATACTTATAATATTGAGAATTACGCGGATAATACACATACTGAGTCTGTTTAGTAAAGGCGTATATACAATTGAGAATTATGGTATCTAATCCATATATTGTAGTATCGGGTTGTTACAGGATACTTATATAATATGAGAATTACTGGTATGACTAACAATACTGTAGCTCTGGTTGGTACGGGGGAGAGACTATATAATATTGAGAATACTGGTATTATTACATACTGTAGTTCGGGTTGTACGGGGGATACGGATACCTATATATGTGAGAATACTGGGAGTTAGTCATCATAAGGTAGTTTGGTTGGTACAGGGATACTATATAATATTGTGATGAAGTTTGGATATTAATACATATACAGTAGTTTGTGGGTGACAGGTGATACTAATATATTGAGAATATGGTATTAATACATATACTGTGTTCTGGTGGTACAGGGATACGTATAAATTGAGCATACTGGTCATTTTACACACTGTATTGGTGGTACAGGGTACATTAATACTGAGATAATCGGTGAAACATACACGTCGTTCTGGTGGTATGGGATTACTTAAGTATTGAGAATGACGGTATTAATACAAACTGGGAGTTCATGGTGGTTACAGGTCTCTATAATTGGATTATGGTATTAATACACTATACGGAGTTTGTTGGTACAGGGATACTATATCATATTGAGAATTATGGTTTCCTACCTATATGTATGGTTGGTAGGAATACGATATATATTGGAATGGCTGTATTAAACAAACTTAGGTTTGTTGGTACAGGTGAAATTAACCAACCAGAACTACAGTATATGTAGTTCTGGTTGGTACGGGGATACTATAAAATATTGAGAATTACTGGTATTAATACATATACTGTAGTTCTGGTTGGTACGGGGATACTGTATAATATTGAGAATTACTGGTATTAATACATATACTGTAGTTCTGGGGTGGTACAGGGATACTATATAATATTGAGATACTGGTATTTATAATATACTGTACGTTATGGTTGGTAGGGATACTATATATATTGAGAATCTGGTATTAATACATACTGGAGTTCTGGTTGGTACAGGGATACTATATAATATTGAGAGATTACTGGTATTAACATATACTGTAGTTCTGGTTGGTACGGGATACTATATATAATATGAGAATTACTGGTATTATACATATACTGTAGTTGTGTGGTACAGGGGATACTATATAATATTAGAATTACTGGTATTAATACATTACTGTAGTTCTGGTTGGTACAGGGATACTATATAATATTAGAAATTACTGGTATTAATACAATACTGTAGCTTGGTTGGTACAGGGATACTATATAATTTGAGAATTACTGGTATAATAATACTATACTGTAGTTCTGGTTGGTACGGGATACTATATAATATTGAGAATTACTGGTATTAATACATTACTGTAGTTCTGGTGGTACGGGGATACTATATAATATTGAGAATTACTGGTGTATTAATCATATACTGTAGTTCTGGTTGGTACAGGGATACTATATATATTGAGAATTACTGGTATAATACATTATACTGTAGTTCTGGTTGGTACAGATACTATATAATATGAGAATTACTGGTATTAAATCATATACTGTAGTTCTGGTTGGTACAGGGATACATATAATATTGAGAATTACTGGTATTAATACATATACTGTAGTTTGGTTGGTACAGGGATACTATAAAATATTGAGAATTACTGGTATTAATTACATATACTGTAGTTTGGTTGGTACAGGGATACTATATAATATTGAGAATTACTGGTATTAATACATATATGTAGTTCGGTGGTACAGGATACAATAATATTGAGGATTACTGGTATTAATAATATACTGTAGTTCTGGTTGGTACGGGTGAACTATATAATATTGAGAATTACGGTATTAATACATATACTGTAGTTCTGGTTGTTAGGGATACTAATAATATTGAGAATTACTGGTATTAATACATATACTGTAGTTCTGGTTGGTACAGGGATACTTTATAATATTGAGAAATTACTGGTATTAATACATATACTGTAGTGGTTGGTACAGGGATACTATATAATATTGAGAATTACTGGTATTAATACATATACTGTAGTTCTGGTTGGTAGGGGATACTATTAATGAGAATTACTGGTATTAATACAATACTGTAGTTTGGTTGGTACAGGGATACTATATAATATTGAGAATTACTGGTAATAATACATATACTGTAGTTCTGGTTGGTACGGGGATACTATATAATATTGAGAATTACTGGTATTAATACATATACTGTAGTTCTGGTTGGTACA
>JAACNH010000773.1:0-89885 GCA_019447015.1 Hymenochirus boettgeri
AATGCCTTGACCACCCCTGAAAATGTTCTGCTAACTACCGTCCGGTCTGTCTTCTACCGATAACCTCTAAGCTACTGGAATGTCTCGTCTTTCCCGTATCTCTAATTATATTTAATTTTCATAACTTACTGGATCCCTTGCAATCAGGTTTGTCCTGCGCACTCACGGAGACAGCCTGTGCAAAGTTGTGAATGACCTTCAGGCTACCAAAGCCAAAGGTCACTTTCTATTCTCATCCTTCTCGATCTCCCCTGCTTTCGACACAGATGATCATTTCCCTCTTAATGCAAATTATTCACTCCTTGGGCATCGGAATGAGCAGCATCGTGGCTAAGATCCTTCCTCTTGAAACAGAACCTACTCTGTGTTATATGATAATAAAACATCCTCTCCTATCCTCTTAATGTTGGGGTTCACAGGGCTCTGTTTTGGACCCCTGCTGTTCTACCTCTATAATATTCCCTGGGAGAAGTCAGCTCATTTGCTTTAACACCATCTGTACGCCGATGATAGACAAATATATTTTTCACCACCACGCTTTGGTCCTGACAACCCAATCACGCATCTACGACTGTCTCTCCGTGCTGTCTCCTCCTGATGGTGCACCGTGCCTCAAACTAAACCTGATTAAAACCAAACTATAAATTTTCCCACCTAAACCGGTCCTATCCCACCCTTTTTCCATTTCTGTGGACAACTCCCCAATTTACCCTATTCAGTCGGCACGTTGCTTAGGGGTATATTGATTCTGCGCTCTCATTTTCCAATGACATTAACTATGTTGCTAAAACCTGTAGCTTTATTAGCTGGGAGTTGTAGTTTCCAAACATCTTGAATGCCACCCTCACTTGGCATTCAAGATGTTTGGAAATTACAACTCCCAGCTAATAAAGATGCTGGGAGTTGTAGTTTCCCAACATCTTGAATGCCCCCTCCCCTCAGTTCAGTTTGTACTGTGGGTCTTCTTCCTGTGGACTTTCTCCCTGTGGACTCCTGTGGACTCTTTCCTGTGGATTCTTCTCCTGTGGACTCTTCTCCTGGGATCTCTCCTGGACTCTTCTCCTGTGGACTCTTCTCCTGTGGACGACTCTTCTTCAACCCCCCCTGTGGGCTCTTCCTCCATCCAGGGCTTCCTGGCTGGTACGGTATCGGCATCGGCCACCCGCGCGCCCATTCCTGTACCGGCGCACCGGCTGACGTTACTGCCTCAGCCGGGCTTGGCGCCGGCAGTGACGTCAGGCCGGCGCACCAGTGCAGAAAAGATTGAGCGGCTGCCGGAATGCCCAGGTAAGCGGTTGACTCGAGTATAAACCGAGTCCGAGTTTTCAGGCTGATTTTTTCAGCCTGAAAAACTCGGTTTATACTCGAGTATATACGGTAGATTGCATTACCTTTGCCATTTTCCTTTTCCTGTGCTCTCCCAGCATATTGAGTACTGTATATATACTTGTGCGTCCCACCATATGTTTTTTAAATTGAGATTTTTGTTTTTAACGTATATCAATAAAAATTGGTTGTTTTTAGCACACACTTTTTTCTCTGGATTTGCTAGTGGTATTGGATAGTTAACGGAAGGATACTTTTTCTCTTTCTGGTTCGTCAATTGTATTTTATCCCCAATTGTTCCTTCCCCACACACCGTGAGACCTACTGTGCATCACACTTCTACCTTTTATTCCGAAACTGTGGAACTGTCTCAGCAGATGTGGTAATGTCAAGTTCATTGAATAGCGTTAAAGGGAATGTCTAGCCTAAAATTAACTACTTTTAAAATGCTTATTACCCCCAAACCTCACTTTCGCAAGTTAATTTCTTTCAAAGGTCCCCCAAAACTTACTTACCTGACCCAGTCCCTCGCCACTTCTACTCCATGGCTGGCTTGAGCTGACAGCCCGCCCACTTCCAGGAAGTGAAGTGGCTGTCAGCGCAGAAATCCCCTGCTCCTGTTTTTGCTTGCAACGTGCTCGGAACCTACACGGAGGGACCGAGCAGGGAAGGTGCTACTGGCGAGGGACCGGGTCAGGTAAGTAAGTTCTGGGGGATTTGAAAGAAATTAACCTGTGAAAATGAGGTGGGGGGGGGGGGGTAATAAGCATTTTAAAAGCAAAGGTAATTTTAAAGGCTGACTGCTCTTTAAATATGGCCTGGATAAGCTTCTAAAACTAAAAAATATTGAGAATTACTGAGTATTATACATATACTGTGATTGTTGATCCAGGGATACTTTTTGATTGCTGTTGTGAATCAGAAGGCATTCCCCACCCCTTTTTTTTTAGTGAGGTTTTTTGTCTTCCTCTGGATCAACTGTTAGTGCAGGGTTAAAAAAAAAAAGGAGGGGAATAGGTTGGACTTGATGGATGTATGTACTTTATTCACCTCAATTACATGTTACTATGGATACTGGAAAAAAGTTGGAACATGAGGCTGGATACTGGAATGGGACTGCATACTGGAGTTGGATACTGGTATGTGATATTGGGCACTGGAGCTGGATACTGGTATGGAGACTTTGGAAACTGTATACTGGAACAACACTGGAGACTGGGGCTGGATACTGGAAATCATAGTTGAATACTGGTATGGGATATTGGAGCTGGATACTGGAACATATACAGGTACTGGAAGGATACTGGATATTGGAGCTGGATAGAGAGGCAGATTGAGAAGCAAGAAATTCAAGGTACCGTACCAAGGAACCAGAATTAAAAATTTACAACATAACACCGGAAGCAGAGGAAAGCCTGTTGTAAATCTTTGCGTCCGTACCATTGATTGTCCCACAAACAGCCACCCCACCAGGAGCAGCACTGGACTGGAGCAGGTAACTGCTTCTACTACCAAGTGTTAAGTGTGACATAAACTGTGCTTTATTAACTATTTTAAATGTAATTTTGACATGAATATATGGTACATGGTGAGTGATTTCATTTAGAACCTTTGATAAATAATAATTTATTAGTCATTTTGATATTCTAAAATAAGTGGTTGAGACAAGAAATGATTAATATTTATAAACATCTCAATGTTTTCAGAAAACATCATTTTGATATTTTTAGAGCTCAACAAAAATAACCTTTGTGTAAGTTTATTGGGTCTATATTATTTATTGACATTTTTGTAATCCTTTTTTTTTTTTGCTACACAAGCTCACGTTCTCATCTAATGGTGATTTTCCATTTAACTGTGTGGACAGCATTTCTGGGTTGTATCTAATGCCACACTGACACTTTGTGACTTGCTGGATCAGAACGTATATCTAAGACTGAAGCTAACGGACAGAGATTGATAGAGGCGGCAGCAATCAATAAATCTCTTACTGCACTTGGACAGGTATTATAAAGTATATTATTGATTAAACCTTGTTATTATTTGGTAAACTATACGAATCTAATGGTATTTCCACAGGAAACACTGTAACATTCAGAGACAATCCTATGCATCACTATCACATATTATGGAATATAGGAATCATTTAATGTACTTAGCAAAACATTGGCAGGACAATATTAAGAAATAGATATAAATTTAGGGCCCTATTTATAAAAATCGTTATCTTATCGTAAATAACCGATCGTTTCGTAAAATAACGACCCGGGTTTTACCTAATTTTTACATATAAATTTATATATTAAGATAACGACCGTTAGTTACCGATAACGGTCGTTATTTACAGATAACGAACGTATTTTACCGTTAACGGCGTTTCCACCGATAACGACCGTTATATCGTTTAAATACCGTCGTTATCGGTAAATAACGGTCGTTATCGGATAAATAACGACCGGTATTTACCGATAGAACGACGGTATTTAGAACGATATCGGTCAAGTAAAGGTCGTTATCGGTAATATAAGGTCGTTATCGGTAAACAACCCGGTCCTTTATTTACGATAACGATCGGTAGTTACGGATACCGATAACCATTTTTATAAATAGGGGCCCATAGTCACCTAGTCCTTTTGGCACCCATTCTGATATGCTTCAAAAAAGCTATCCGAAATATAAAGCAAAGATTGTTTTCCCTTTACATATAAAAATAATAAATTTCCTATAACCAAATCACTTTACTGTGGCTTTATGCTTCAATAGAGATGTATAAAAAAATAGAGGAACCAGAAGTCTTTTTTCGCAGGAGCCCCGCTCGTCTATCACTTCTTGTGATCAGCGGTAAGTCTCTCGAGCTATAGCTAACACGGAGACCAGATAATTCTAACTTCAGACTATAGTAGTGTAGTATTCCCCAATACTCCTAACCAGTGACACCTAGCCACCAGATCAAGTCCGACAGTTATCTGGCGTCTGGTTAGTCATTATCATTGTTTTTTTTTTTTCCCACTTTTTTTTTTTTTTTTCACTTTTTTTTTTTTTTTTTTTTTTCCATGGGTACATGCCGCGAAGAGATCATCAATGTACCTATAATATCAAAATGGTTCTTACAGAGCAAAATGTGCTACGTTCATAAAACATACATATTAGCATAGCATAGTGCAGCCCCTGGTCAGTCCCTGCAATCTAATACAACTAATAAACTCACCCATGTGCAAAATTAACAATACATATTATATAGTTTAATTACAACACCATACACCCCATTGACTTCCCCTTGCTAAACTACAAACAATAAACTGGCATCCTCCGTTGATCCATCTAGTCTGACGCAACGAATATACTGTCAGTCAATGTAGCAAAGTAAAATCTGAAGAAAAAGTCTTGCTGGATTGTCAGTCTAATTGAAGTGCCACTCGAACCTATTCTAAAACCATATGTCGGGTTGAGAATGATACACCTTCGGCCTTGTCTGCTCCCTATAGTGGATTCCACACAGTGAGCCCCCCAAAGCAGGTCAGCAATCCATTCTGTTTCTCTCAATAACATAATAACTTGTGGTTTCCTGGTGACTTACAGCTCCGTCATAAAGGTGTTTTTAAACTAGGTATGGGGGGTAGGGTACGTTGAACTACACAGGGGTAGATAGAGAAGTTAGAGATCAGGGGGCTAATGACACAACGGAGGGAGGAGACGGGGGAGGGGACAGCATAGAGGATAAGGAGGCATGTATATCCAAGTATGGAAGTAAATCAATTGATAATCTAAAATGTATGTTTACAAATGCAAGAAGGCTGACATTACGACTTCCTTTCAGTATTCACATGAAGACCCCTTAGCAGAAATTGCAAAATTTTGCAGTTTATTTCCATTGTTTATTTTGCATAGTTTGGAAGATATTTACATTTTTGTGTGTGATATGGCAGCAGCATTAACAGGTCCCCTGCACTTCCTGCTTCCTGCTCTGAAAACTGTCAGTCAATCTGTCCTGTGTCTCCTCCTTCCCTTTGTAGCCCCCCTGGTCCCTCCCACTCATGGACCCCATGGTTCCACCAGTTGCCGGCCCCCCCATGGCCCATGTGGCCCCGCCCACTCGCAGGTGCCTAAGCCCCGCCCACCCGCGGGTGCCCTGGGTTACTCAGACCCCCCCCTACAGAAAACTCTGTGGAATCAGCCTTTTCAGGCAGAGTGAGAACTCTGCCTGAAAAGGCTGTTTTCACAAAGTGAAAGAGAAGGGCTGTAGATTCCCTTACCTTCTCTGTCAGAACTTCACACAGCAGAGAGGAGGAGGGACTTCCTGTCTCCCTTTACACACTGAGGGAGTCTGAGGCTGTGCTCGCTGGCAGCACTTTGCAGGAGAAGCATCAGGAATGTCACAAGTCAGCCTCATCCTGCCGCATGTATGGGATCTTGGAGCAGCCGCACCAAGGGACCTATGTATGTGTCAGATGTGAGTGGGTTGCCCATTTGGAATCTGAGTTCCAGAATCTAAAAGATAATATACACTCCAATTTACCAATTTATATATAGTTTGTAGAGATAAAATACACTCCAATTTACCAATTTATATATAGTTTGTATAGATAATATACACTCCAATTTACCAATTTATATATAGTGTGTATAGATGATATACACTCCAATTTACCAATTTATATATAGTTTATATAGATAATATACACTCCAATTTACCAATTTATATATAGTGTGTATAGATAATATACACTCCAATTTACCAATTTATATATAGTTTGTATAGATAAAATACACTCCAATACATAAATATGTGGTATGTATAAATAATATACACTCCAATTAATAAATATATAGTATGTAAAGTTTATATACATTCCAATGTATAAATATATGTTATGCATAGATAATATACATGTATAGATAATAATTTATGTCCCAAACGGATTATGTTGAAAAATTGGGGAAATTGTCAGAAAACCATCTCTTTATAACAAATCTACCATTAACATCCTAGCTACTAGGAAAATAGTCCCTTGTGGGGAAATAGAATATTAGTTTGGAATTTCTGCATTTTAAGGGCTCTACGATAGATAAGAAGTAAGTTTTGGTTGAATTGTATGAAAGGAAACCTGGCGCTATCACCTGCATGGATTATTTTGGCGTTTACTGGAATTGTAGATCAAACAGGTTGTATCACCTTTCATTTTCACGATTTTGGCTTTTCTCTCAAACCATCTTCCAGTTAGTAACATAGTAATTGAGGTTGAATAAAGACATATGTCCATTAATGCAAAACACTGGAAGTAGGCTGCTCGCTGTCAGTCGTATAAAAGCATCTATCCAGTTTGGAGTATCTATTGACTACTAACTTTTTCATGTTTGATAGCCATTATTATATACAATCTAAAGGGGCTGCGATGGGGGCAAAATTTTCCCCATCGTATGCCAACCTGTACATGGGTCTTTGGGAACTCAAATACATATATTTGAGTTCCCAAAGCATCTAGCGTCGTATAAAAGCATCTATCCAGTTTGGAGTATCTATTGACTACTAACTTTTTCATGTTTGATAGCCATTATTATATACAATCTAAAGGGGCTGCGATGGGGGCAAAATTTTCCCCATCGTATGCCAACCTGTACATGGGTCTTTGGGAACTCAAATACATATACCATCAGGATAATCCTTTCTTGCACAATATAGTGAAATATTTTCGCTATATTGATGACATCATCATCATTTGGGAGGATTCTAACGAACTAAACATAGATTCTTTTGTGTCTTTCTGTAATACCCAGGACCCTGATATAAATTTTACATATAACTATAACACACACGAAATAGAATTCTTAGATGTCAAATTTACCAGCAATACAAATTGTATAGATACCAAACTATATCGTAAACCTATTTCTCGCAACACCCTCTTACACGCCACCTCCTGTCATCCACACACCACCATTAGAGGCATTCCATACAGCCAATTTATAAGACTTCGTCGCATCAGCTCCACATGGGAGAATTTTCACACAGAAGCCATGGACTTATGGGATAGACTTGTATCTCGGGGCTATAGATTTTCAGACATTAAAAAAGCATACGATAAAGCAGTTCTTCTCAGCAGGGGAAATTTACTACATGTCAATACTAAAAATAAAAATAAAAGAACTAAGACACCAAGACATACACCAGTCTCCTCACCATACGTAACATTAACCTTTTCTACACAAAGTTATAAAGTGAGACAGATTGTGTCTAAATATTGGGGCATCCTTTTGGATGACCCTATTTTGGGTCGCTATCTATCTGAGAGACCCAATTTTTCATTCCGTAAAGCTAGGAACATCGGTTCTATAGTATCTCCCAGTCTGTTTAGATCGTCACTTTCAGTTGAAACATGGCTATCCACTGTTGGGTGTTTTAAATGTAACCTACCTAGATGCAATGCATGTAAATTTATAAAATCATCCAAAAAGTTTAAAAGCAACTCCACTGGAAAGGAATATACTATAAACTTTTTTGCAAACTGCAAAACTAAGGGTGTAGTATATCTGGCCACCTGTTTCTGTGGCCTTCAATATATTGGCAAAACCATCAGAACCTTTGGCCAACGTATTACGGAACATATGAACGCCATACCGAAATGCGATACAAGATCAGCTATAGCCAAACATGTGGTACTAGACCACTACAGCAAGACAGACATTTTCTTTCAGGCTATCGACATATGTAAGAGAGATATTAGGAAAGGAGACATTGATAGGAAACTTCTTAAGAAGGAGGCTAAGTGGATGTATACTATGAGAACTGTATCCCCTCACGGGTTAAATAGAGATTTTGAACTATCAGCCTTCTTAGATTAATGTCTCTGAATTCAGAATATTAGCGTATCTCTCTACTTATATTTATATTTCCATACCCATACCGTAGTCTCTATATTAGACATATAGGTTAGACACACATAATTATCTTATTTTGTCCTCGAAGGGATGCATATTGCAATGTCTTTATTCAATTAATTCCATACACATATGCCGACTTTGTTATATATAAGTATATTATACTATTATGTCCATTCGAGTCATTTTATTTAAGTTACAGTGTATTACACGTATATCTTTAATTTCCTCAGATGCACATGTGTATTTATTTTCAGTGGGTGTGCATTACACCTATCACTGTATACAGATTTGGTATGTACTGTGATTATTGTGAGTCTCTCTATTTGTATAATTTATTTTATGTATATATATGTCTATACCTTCGTTGGTGCCATTCGATTATATATATAGTATACATCCGGCTGACATATTGCTCATTTAGTTACTGTATATTTTGTATCTATAGCACTATAGTCTCTCCTACACATCTCCTTGTGTACCGTTGTTCCTGTTTTTGAGTATATACAATATGGATGTTTTTAATTTCATTGATAGGCTACACATGTTTCACATTTGTAGCTCCTCCTTGGTTCAGTCCTTTAAATAGTGACTTACCTCTATTGGTGATTTGCCTCTGATGAAGTGACGGACGTCACGAAACGCGTCAGGCATTACCATTGTCTTTTCGAGTATGCCTTTACATTTGTACCTAGCACACGTGTTTTAATGGATGTTACACAATAAAATGATGCTTTTATACGACTGACAGCGAGCAGCCTACTTCCAGTGTTTTGCTTTGATTCGTCCGTTTGGATTGTATACACCATTGTGGCCGAAGGGTGTTGGAAGCGTGAGAGCGCCGCTAAGCAGCCACGGGGTAGAGCACCTGTAAGTACTTGCCGATTGTGACCTAATCTTCTGTTTCTGATATGTCCATTAATTCAGACCTATTCACCCTCCTTTTTAACCCTACCTAACAGTTGATCTAGAGGTTTTCCCGGGACTCATACATGTTCAGAAATGATCATTTTCCATCACGTAAAATGGAAACAGGGATCCGGAGCTAAATTATCCCCGTAGGGATGGCCGGTTCGCGGATCTGCCGAACCCGTATCCTTCGCGTTTTATCCCTTCACCAACGCGGATTTTTTTTTTCCTTCCGGATTTTCCCGCCTTCCGATTCACGGATTTTTAGTATTTTCGACAATTTTCAAAAATAACGAGAACCTATTTTCGAAAATACAGGGATTTCTCTTATTGTTCCATAAATAAGTATTTTCAAAAATACGAGATTCTTCGTATTTTTGAAAATACTAGCTCTCCGTTTTTTCGGAAATCCCGAAAATATGCAAAACCGTAATTTTCAAAAAAGTTCGAAAACAGAGTAATTTCGAGGTAGTTTTCATTTTGATGGTCCGCCTCAGGGATTTTAGAATTTCAAATCGCGGATATTCCGAGCGACCGGATTTTGCGAAGTTTCGGGGACAATTCTCTAAGTTCCCTATAAACTCCTCATTAGCTATTCTAGTATGTCATTTACAGGAATTCAAATTACAAAGACAATTTTTCTAACTGCACAAAGCATTTGTGCTGGTGACAGGGGTCCTTTGGACTTCAATTCACACAAGTGTGGATATATCTACCATCCCAACATCCGTGGATACTAACAAGTCAATTTTCACAAACCACTTGTAATAAGTACACACAATGAACACAGGCCAACCGTCACGCCTCCTGCAGCAATATCTTCTCCCACAAGCCCTGAAAATCCACGAGAGCAGATTTGCTCTGACCTTACATAAAATCTCCAATTAACCCAGGGTGGCAGTCTATTAATAATGTAGTTTAGCACAAGGTCCTACTGGCTTGTAAAATGGCTTATTATCGCTACTATAACTAGAGGTTTATTTTAATTGCAGCAAGTTAAACCGATACACCCCCAGGCTTGGAGGCACACTAGAGCTCTGACACTCATGTAACTCATATGCCAACCACAGCCCAAATGACATTGCTAACTATACATTCCCACATTTAATCATGTATTTAAATAGGCTCCCCACACGATGCTCAAACTTCTTGTTATTCTGTTAATGTAACCAACAACGAAAAAGAAAATGGGAAATAAAAAAACTATATCAACAATGGGTAGGATAAACGCTGGTACACACAGGAAAGATGTATTTTAAAAAGTGACAGACAACTGATCTGCGGAACGTTCGGCGGGCCTCGCACCGTCATTTCGGAAAATGAGACACACTGTCCGATGAAGCCCAGATACTGTCAGATCAACAGTATCAGGCTTGCACACTAGCTTAAGTTTCACATTACACGAACACGCCGATATATTAGATTTAAGTCTGGTAACAACCCATACAATATTCGGCGCTGACCAACAGATCAGTGTTCGGTCGGTCGGGCCAAAATATTGTATCGGCCGGGTCGGAAACCATGACCAATCGTGAGGTCCCTATGGACCGCACGCATTGGAGAACTGCAACTGTTTGTTTGTATACAATCAGTTGTCATCTTCCATTCATCCCATACCTGTAGTAGTGGCCATAGACCCAGATCCCGTTGTACAATCAGATTGGACATGTCCATCAACCCAATACCTTTATGTGGCATATACCCAAAGATCCCGGTTTTACAATCAGATGACTTACATACCATAGCCTACTGGTAGCCAATATAGCGCCACAGATCCCGGTTGTACAAATCAGACCTGCCATATGCGATCCATTAACTATAAGACATTCAGTAAATGAACCCCCGGATACGATCTGGTCGAACATCCCGCATTGAACGGTTGTTGTGTAGGTTGTTACCCGAGAATACACTACGAACGCCTCCCACCAGACCTGTACGACCGCACAATCGCCCTCCAGAGAGACCCTTCACTAAAGTCGGTTGCTTACCGGCTGTTCGAAGTGACAAGCCGCGGCACATCTCCGTCCCGGTCATCACACATACCGCCTTCATCTTCCGAATTCATATCACCGTTTAATTACGACTGGGTGGAAAAAACTGGTCACGCCGACGTACAAACAGTGACAACCGCCTGCCGCTCTCACTCCACCCCCCCCCTGACCGTTAAAACAGCGCTTTGGGCACAGCCGCCTGGCAGGCCAGCCAATAGCCTCTCTATTAAGACACGTGACCCGAAGGTCCCCTCACGTTCGTCCTAGAGGTTACCACGCTAGTTTACATACACACCAACAAACAACCTCCAGCAGCAAACATCGAGATTTCCTCTTTTTTTTTTTTTCTCTTTAAAGAAAACTTCTTCTAAAGGAGAAAGTGGATGGTAGAATGTAACAATGTTTTATTATGGTCATTGTTATATGGGACTTCAGTTGGTATAAAATGTCTGGTTTAGAAGCACTGATGGGCACTAAAACTACACCCGTTCTCCAGATGTTTGAAACTATAATCCCAGCATTCCCCTGTCTTCTCTCTGTTGTTTGGCGGAATGTTGGGAGTTGTAGTTTTTCTTAAATCTGCAGAGGCCGCAGTTTGAGGATCACTGGTTTAGACGACGTTTAAAGTGCGTGAAATTTTACCTACCACCCCATGTTTTACTTACCTTCCCTTCCAAATAAGGCCCCGAAGTGGTCCCGTTCCCGCGATGGCCTTTCCATTCTGCTGCTGGTTCAAGCTTGTTTTCCAGGTTGCTGTTTCCTCTGGTACAGCAGACAAGCTATGTGGCGTGATGTCCCTAACACACCGTAACTGACAACCTAATAGGACGTGAGATCACAGACAGCCCCTATTTTTATCGCTGACAGCTAAGGACGTGATGTCACGCGACGCACCTAAGACTGATCTATTTGGACGTATGCACCGCTCAACCATAGACTGACCTGATTAGAACGTGATCTCACACCGATGCCACGCTTAGACTGACAGCTATGTGATTGCATGTCAACAGACGGACTGACAGCTATTGACGTGATGTCACCAGCACCTTAGAGAACCGACATTATTGGACGTGATGTCACCAGCATCTTAGCTGACAGCTTTTGTGGACATGATGTTACCACAGCCTTAGACTGACAGCCCACGACCAGGAAGCAGATTGGTAGGGATCGGGTTTTTGTTAGGGCGAGGCACTGGCACATTTTTGCATGATCGCTCATGTGTTTTTTCAAGCATATGGAAATCCGCGCAACGCAACAAAAATTCTGCGATTGCTCATCTGTCTCCATTTCGGTACACATGCAATCACCTTTTTATTTTGTGCAATCGAAACAGCGTTACACCATACGGAAAATGTCAATAGCATGCCACAAACAGCATATTCAATGCCCTGGAATCGCACACGGCAATCACGAGCGATATGCATGCAAGTCAGGGAGGGGTGAGGGTTTTTGGTGAGGAAAGACAAAGGACATTGAAGTCATAAACAAGGTGAAATTGTATTTATCATATATATTTACCCGGTACCCCACCTCCCTTCCTTGTTTATTTCCAATCCAATGGCTCCAGTGGCTTCCTCGTTTAACTTGAAACAAAACATCACCCAGATGCCTGAGAAATAACTCTTATGTAAACCAGTGCCTGCTTTCCATAGAGAACCAGATGTACAGCCCATACTCAACGGACACACCCATCACAGTGTCACTCAGAGAACCTCACCCATGGGCATGTTCGCAAAACTGCCGCACTGATTGAGAAAGTAGCTGTGCAGGAGTCGTGTAGAAGTTCAGTGTGCAGGTGTAACATTCCAATCCCTGCTGTATGATACCTACTACACAACATGCACTCACAAATTTAAAAATTGGCCTTCCAAAGTTTGAAGCTCGCCCTTGTTTAAAGTCTGAGCTATGATATGTTTAGTGAGGCCGAAAGATGACTTGATTACCCACCAGGCAAGAGATGCAATCATTTATAATTTTTTGTTTATTTTTGGTTTTGTACCATCGTAGAACGACCTCCAATCCTCGCAGTGGAGCCGGGGCCCCTGCCGTTACGAGTGCCCCTGTTGAAACTGCCTTGAGGGTGAAATCCTACTGTTTTGAAATAAAATAATCAATTTCTCCATGGATGCACTCTGTCTACAAACATGAACTCTTTATTTGTGACAATGCTCACAAAATACGCTCAAAACAATGTTTTGGTGTTTTTTTTCTTTTTCTCTTCTTCACGGGTATATTACACCCTACACACCACCCCTGTAAGTACACCTCCTTGCCATTAACCTATTGTACAACCCCTTCTAAGGCTCTAACCACGTGTTTATGCTGGGGCTGACCCACGAGTGTGTGGCACTCTATTTCGGTCGGCCGATGTGGTTCTGCAGAATAAGTGTAATCGTTGGTGAATCCCCTGGTGAATCAGACACAGGGCCCACCAATGCCTGTTTCTCGCTGTCAAAGGGACTACACATGGAGCGACTGTAGGCCGAAATGGATGTGCATACACGTTGTGCCTCGGGTCATCCCCCGCGATTGCATTAGCCATGAGGTGACAATACAAACATGCTAATGAACACCCGTGTCCCATAAAGCGCATAAACATAAAGTTCTTCACTTTGTGTAAAAGTGCACAATAATATACCTAAAATATATAGTAATCCCATGTATCACAAAAACGCACAAAGGTAAAATGTTTGAATGAGAACAATATTAGGTGAGTGTAACACAAAGGGGCACTGGCCACCACGTCCTTCCCGATATTATAGTAATGGTTAAACTGACGCCCCTTCCAATGGTCCATTTCTGTGAGCTTGTGAAATATCAATTTACAAAATGAGATGTTAATATTAACCCATATAATACAAGGACTCACAGGATCTCATTTCCAGTCTTGAAATACATTTCTTATAGGTTTCTTAATAAGTCATTGTCTCTAAAGCATGCCTCATTTGCAATATGTCGGATACCATAGAAACCATTGTTCTTTGTTTTTGTATTCAGGTTTATAAAGCATTGAATGGTATTGACATTCACCGCACTTCATTCATCCATTCTTAACTTTGATCAATTGTCAAAATTTGATACAAATTATTATATGTTAGATACTAATCGATTTGGGCGTGACTGCGTGAACACGATAAACGGTTCTTACTTACATGTCTATAAAAGTCATAACAGGAATCCAACCAGACGCAGATGGCTCTGGGCAAATCAAAAGTGATTTAACGAGAGCTGCTTGGCTATGGTGAATTTATCACACCTCGTACAAGTATTAACCGCCATCTATCATCCATGCGCATCGTTGGAAAATATCGCTTTTGCAGCTGTATGAGTGTCCTCTTGTGATCACGTAGTCACTATATCCAACTGGCGCGTCATAGTAACAAACTCACTCGCATACTCCTAGCAGCGAACTCACTGCCCCGCTGGTTCCTTGATACTATGATGAGAAACTTAGGTGGAAAGTGGGGGAAATTCACCCAGAGCCGCTATCGCTGCGTGTAAATCTCCAGCAACTATTTTATTTAATATCCATTTTGCGGTTGTGGGAGAAATCCCACAGGACTTTAACCCCAGCCATTAGCTGGAACATAGTGTTTTCTGTCAGAAACAGAAGATTAGGTCACAATCGGCAAGTACTTACAGGTGCTCTACCCCGTGCTGCTTAGGCGGCGCTCTCACGCTTCCAACCACCCTTCGCCACCATGGTGTATACAATCCAAACGACGAATCAAAGCAAACACTGGAAGTAGGCTGCTCGCTGTCAGTCGTATAAAAGCATCATTTTATTGTGAAACATCCATTAAACACGTGTGCTAGGTACAATGCAAAGGCATACTCGAAAAGACAATGGTAATGCCTGACGTTTCGTGACGTCCGTCACTTCATCATGAGGCAATCACCAATAGAGGTAAGTCACTATTTAAAGGACTAAACAAGGAGGAGCTACAAATGTGAAACATGTGTAGCCTATCAATGAAATTAAAACATCCATATTGTAATATACTCCAAAACAGGAACAACGCTACACAGGATAGTGTGTAGGAGAGACTATAGTCTATATACAAAATATACAGTAACTAATGAGCAATATGTCAGCCGGTGTATACTATATAATTAATCGAATGGCACCAACGAGGTATAGACATATATATCCTAAATAAATTATACAAATGAGAGACTCCAATCCTCACAGTACATACCACATCTGTATACAGTGATAGGTGTAATGCACACCCACTGAAAAATAAATACACTGTGCATCTGAGAAATTAAAGATATACGTGTAATACACTGTTACTAAATAAAATGAACTCGAATGGACATAATAGTATATATACTTATATATAACAAGTCGGCATATGTGTATGGAATTAATTGAATAAAGACATTGCAATATGCATCCCTTCGAGGACAAATAAATAATTATGTGGTCTAACCTATATTCTATATAGAGACTACGGTATGGGTATGGAAATATAAATTAATAAGTAGAGAGATACGCTAATATTCTGATTCAGAGACATTAATCTAAGAAGGCTGATGTTCAAAATCTCTATTTAACCCGTGAGGGATACAGTCTCATAGTATACATCCACTTAGCCTCCTTCTGTAGAAGTTTCCTATCAATGTCTCCTTTCCTAATATCTCTCTTACATAGTTCGAAGCCTGAAAAGAAATTCTGTCTTGCTGTAGTGGTCTATACCACATGTTTGGCTATAGCTGATCTTTATCGCATTTCGTTGGCGTTCCATATGTTCCGTAATACGTTGGCCAAAGGTTCTGATGGTTTTGCCAATATATTGAAGGCCACAGAAACAGGTGGCCATATAACGCTACAACCCTTAGTTTTGCAGTTTGCAAAAAGTTTATATATATTCCTTTCCAGTGGGAGTTGCTTTTTAAACTTTTTGGATGATTTTATAAATTTTACATGCATTGCATCTAGGTAGGTTACATTAAAAACCCAACAGTGGATAGCCTGTTTCAACTGAAGGTGAAGATCTAAACAGACGGGAGATACTATAGACCGATGTTCCTAGCTTTTTCGGCCGAGGACACTCACACGCCTCCAAGATTTTAGAGGCAATGAATCGGACTTTGATGTAGTCTATACTAATGTGAAAATTATGGATCAAATTACGATTATGGTGGGATACAGCATTTAAGAAATACATAATTGTAACGGATACCAAGGGGTTACCGTTTTAATAAATTTCCGACCTTTACTATATTGATAGATCCTTCATGGATCATGGAACGCACCTTATCGGAGCGTTCGTTCCAAACTAGTGCATTAATTTTGGGTCAATCACAAAAAGAACCCAAGTTGATCAAAGAGATCTTCTCAAATACAAGATCTATTAGCGTTTCAGACCAGACGTCTCATATAATGATAATATGACGAAAATTAAACCATAACATTTGCTAAAAATGGAGAGAGATTTTGAGCTGCTAACGTACAAATTCCAAAGGGATAAATTGGATATGAGTTAAAACCATGTATACAACCTGGAATGTATCAGTATCTTTTCCCAAATCTAGGTCCCTCGTAGAAAAAACCTTAAATCTCAACATGGAGGACGAGACCGGATGGAAAACGGAGTTCGTGATCGAACATTGAACACCACCGCGATATACGTCCCAGAAGGATACGGAAAAGGTGCACTTGATGACTATATGGAGAAGCATCGGACGAAAACCAATCGTCTTCTCTTTTTTTATATTCCCAGACACGCAGCGAAACAGAGGACACACACCATACAAGGGGTCCAGGAATTACACGACGATTATCCGGTAGGTCCACGCACGAGAAGCGCACTAAAGAGGTAGAAGGAAACCTCCAAGACCACAGAAGGATCGGTCCATCGGTATCGGAGAACAGATAGCAAACACATTGTCCACTCAAGGTACTTTAGTAGACGCAGACACATAATGTTTATTAACTTATCCATCCACAGTTTTTGTCCACAGTGGAACTGAAAGTACTAAATAGGGACTAACTTTTGTCCCCTCTATTTCGATGGACAATTGAGACTCCTAGTGGACATTAATAAATTTGTTGGAAACTAACATAATGGGACATTTTGATAATCAAAGTCCGCGAATTGAAAATGGTCTATCTATAACATAATAATGGATATGTTTTGTAATAACAATTTTTCTTCTCCAATTCCACAACGACGACTCATCCGTCGCTCGAATATATACTCACATTTCTCCGAAGAGAACTTGATGGTCACTTGGATACAACTGACTTATGAATATTGAAACATTGTGTAATCTTTAGATGGGTCAGATACCCCAGGGTTAGACACTCGGTTTAAGAAAAATTCTAACTTTATCCCTTTCAATAGTAAAAGTACACATATTCGACAATTTTTATCGATTAGTGACGAGAGAATTAGACTCTTTGAATATAACTACTAAACTAAGAAGCATATGTAATGCCTCAGAACGTAGAGCTTGAAGGATCTATCAACAACAAAATATTGTTATACCGCCCTCTCAGACAAGGGGGGCTCTATAGTTGTATTGGAATTCTTCATATATTATTTCTGAAGCCAAGACAACTAGGAGATTCAACCACTACTTACCATTAAAGAATGATCCCACTTCCATATTCTCCATGAAATTGAGGAAAATTTTCTTGAGAATGGTGTACGTGATACTTTATCACATTGGACGAATTTGGAATATCTATATGTTACCAAAAACCGTTTATACCCATGCTTTCATTGGTTTCCTAAGGTAACACAAAATGTTGACAACGTTAAGGAAGCCCCATAGTGTCAGATTGGTTCCCTCTAACGAACATCTGAGTGAATATGTTGACACTCTATTGATCCTTTCGTTTTCCAGACTACCCAGTTATAATAAGAGACACTACAGATATTATTAATAAGCTGAACGATGGTGACCTGGAAGCCCACATAACAGATGGCTCACTATGGATGTATCTTCTTGTATTCATCCATACAACACCATAAAGGTATTGAAGCCATTAATTCTGGTCTTATATACTATATGGAATATCCGAATTTACAAAATGAATTTGTTCTATCCAGTTTGGAGTATCTATTGACTACTAACTTTTTCATGTTTGATAGCCATTATTATATACAATCTAAAGGGGCTGCGATGGGGGCAAAATTTTCCCCATCGTATGCCAACCTGTACATGGGTCTTTGGGAACTCAAATACATATACCATCAGGATAATCCTTTCTTGCACATATAGTGAAATATTTTCGCTATATTGATGACATCATCATCTTTGGGAGGATTCTAACGAATAAACATAGATTCTTTTGTGTCTTTCTGTAATACCCAGGACCCTGATAAATTTTACATATAACTATAACTACACACGAAATAGAATTCTTAGATGTCAAATTTACCAGCAATACAAATTGTATAGATACCAAACTATATCGTAAACCTATTTCTCGCACACCCTCTTACACGCACCCACCTCCTGTCATCCACACACCACCATTAGAGGCATTCCATACAGCCAATTTATAAGCTATTTCGTCGCATCAGCTCCACATGGAGAATTTTACACAGAAGCCATGGACTTATGGGATAGACTTGTATCTCGGGGCTATAGATTTTCAGACATTAAAAAGCATACGATAAAGCAGTTCTTCTCAGCAGGGAAATTTACTACATGTCAATACTAAAAATAAAAATAAAAGAACTAAGACACCAAGACATACACCAGTCCTCCTCACCATACGTAACATTAACCTTTTCTACACAAGTTATAAAGTGAGACAGATTGTGTCTAAATATTGGGGCATCCTTTTGGATGACCCTATTTTGGGTCGCATCTATCTGAGAGACCCAATTTTCATTCCGTAAAGCTAGGAACATCGGTTCTATAGTATCTCCCGTTGTTTAGATCTTCACCTTCAGTTGAAACATGGCTTCCACTGTTGGGTGTTTTAAATGTAACCTACCTAGATGCAATGCATGTAAATTTATAAATCATCCAAAAGTTTAAAAGCAACTCCACTGGAAAGGAATATACTATAAACTTTTTTGCAAATTGCAAAACTAAGGGTGTAGTATATCTGGCCACCGGTTTCTGTGGCCTTCAATATATTGGCAAAACCATCAGAACTTGGCCAACGTATTACGGAACATATGAACGCCATACCGAAATGCGATACAAGATAGCTATAGCCAAACATGTGGTACTAGACCACTACAGCAAGACAGACATTTCTTTCAGGCTATCGACATATGTAAGAGAGATAGGAAAGGAGACATTGATAGGAAAACTTCTAAGAAGGAGGCTAAGTGGATGTATACTATGAGAATGTATCCCCTCACGGGTTAAATAGAGATTTTGAACTATCAGCCTTCTTAGATTAATGTTCCTGAATTCAGAATATTAGCGTATCTCTCTACTTATATTTTATATTCCATACCCATACCGTAGTCTATATTAAACATATAGGTTAGACACACATAATTATCTTATTTTGTCCTCGAAGGGATGCATATTGCAATGTCTTTATTCAATTAATTCCATACACATATGCCGACTTTGTTATATAGTATATTAAACTATATGTCCATTCGAGTCATTTTATTTAAGTTACAGTGTATCACGTATATCTTTAATTTCCTCAGATGCACATGTGTATTTATTTCCAGTGGGTGTGCATTACACCTATCACTGTATACAGATTTGGTATGTACTGTGATTATTGTGAGTCTCTCTATTTGTATAATTTATTTTATGTATATATATGTCTATACCTTCGTGGGGTGCCATTGATTATATATATAGTATACATCCGGCTGACATATTGCTCATTTAGTTACTGTATATTTTGTATCTATAGCACTATAGTCTCTCCTACACATTCCTTGTGTACCGTTGTTCTTGTTTTTGAGTAATACAATATGGATGTTTTTAATTTCATTGATAGGCTACACATGTTTCACATTTGTAGCTCTCCTTGGTTAGTCCTTTAAATAGTGACTTACCCTCTATTGGTGATTTGCCTCTGATGAGTGACGGACGTCACGAAACGCGTCAGGCATTACCATTGTCTTTCGAGTATGCCTTTGCATTTGTACCTAGCACACGTGTTTTAATGGATGTTTCACAATAAAATGATGCTTTTATACGACTGACAGCGAGCAGCCTACTTCCAGTGTTTTGCTTTGATAGTGTTTTCTGTAATAATGTTTATTATCATAACTACAGTCATATGTATATTATCATAACTACAGTAATGTGTTTATTATCATAACTACAGTAATGTGTTTATTGTCATAACTACAGTAATGTGTTTATTATCATAACTACAGTAATACGTTTATTATCATAACTACAGTAATGTGTTTATTATCATAACTACAGTAATGTGTTTATTACTATAAGTACAGTAATGTGTTTATTACTATAAGTACAGTAATGTGTTTATTATCATAACTACAGTAATGTGTTTATTATCATAACTACAGTAATGTGTTTTTTATCATAACTACATAATGTGTTTTTTTATCATAACTACAGTAATGTGTTTATTATCATAACTACAGTAATGTGTTTTATTATCATAACTACAGTAATGGTGTTTTTTATCATACTACGTAATGTGTTTATTATCATAACTACAGTAATGTGTTTTTTATCATAACTACAGTCATGTGTTTATTATCAATCACTACAGACATGTGTTTATTATCATCAGTACAGTAATGTGTTTATTATCATCCACACTACAGATGTGTTTATTACCTAACCTACAGTAATGTTTTATTACTATAACTACAGTAATGTGTATATAATCATAACTACAGTAATGTGTTTATTAACCATAACTACAGTAATGGTGTTTATTATCATCACTACAGTAATTGTTTTTATCATCACTCAGTAATTGTTTTTATCAAACTACATGTAATGTGTATATTACCTAATATTATTTTTATTACCCATAACTACAGTAATGTGTTTATTATCATCACTACCTTAATGTGTTTTATATCATAATACAGTAATGTGTATATTACCATAACTACAAGTAATGGTTTATTACCATAACTCAGTATGTGTTATACCATCCCTGTACTGTGTTATTACATCACTACAGTATCTGTTTTATTATCATAACTACAGTAATGTGTTTATTATCATAATTACAGTAATGTGTCATCTTAGTCATAACTACAGTAATGGTGTATATATCATAACAACGGTAACGTGTTTTATCATAACTACGTAACGTGTTATATCATAACAACGGTAACGTGTTTATTATCATAACAACGGTAACGTGTTTATTGTCATAACTACGGTAATGTGTTTATTTTCATAACTACGGTAATGTGTTTATTGTCATAACTACGGTAATGTGTATATGTCATAACTATGGTAATGTGTTTATTGTCATAACTACGGTAATGTGTTTATGTCATAACTACGGTAATGTGCTTATTGTCATAACTACACACGGTAATGTGTATATTATAACTACAGTATGTTTTATTATCCTAACTACAGTAATGTGTATATTATTATAACTACAGTATTTGTTTTATTATCATAACTACAGTAATGTTTTTATTACCATAATTACAGTAATGTGTTTATTATCATGAACAAGGACTGGTAGGTAAATTAAGCATTTGAGTGAATAAACCTAGCAAGATCAAGGTTATGGGGCACTACAAGAAAAACACTAGTTTTCCACATAATGTTTGTGTAAGGAGCAGCACCAGGAGAGAATGGGCAGATTTCCTTCACACACCCTGTGATGTAACATGCCAAAGAAGTGATTGTCTGTACTTGGTGATATGTAATACTTATAGCACTGTACTTACTGACCTGGACTGTAGGTAACGTGCCAAAGAATTGTAATTGTCTGTACTAGGATATGTGTAATACTTATAACACTGTACGTACTGACTGGACTGTATGTAACGTGCCATAACTACAGTAATGTGTTTATTTCATAACTACGGTAATGTTTATTATCATAACTACGTGTAATGTGTTTATTATCATAACTACGGTAATGTGTTTATTATCATAACAACGGTAATGTGTTTATTATCATAACTACGGTAATGTGTTTATTATCATAACTACGGTAATGTTTATTATCTATAAACTACGGTAATGTGTTTATTGTCATAACTGCGTAATGTGTTTATTATCATAACTACGGTAATGTTTTATTACCATAGCTACGGTAATGTGTTTTATTATCATAACGAGGTAATGTGTTTATGCCATAGCTACGGTATGTGTTTATTGTCATAGCTACGGTAATGTGTTTATTACAATAACTACGTATGTGTTTTATTATCATAACTACATTAATGTGTTATTATCATAACTACGGTAATGTGTTATTATCATAACTAAACTCGGTAATGTGTTTATTATCATACTACGGTAATTGGTTTATTATCATAACTACGGTAATGTGTTTATTGTCATAACTACGGTATGTGTTTATTGTCATAACTACGGTAATGTGTTTATTGTCAACTAGACGGTAATGTGTATTTGTCATAACTACGGTTTTGTGTTTTATTGTCATAACTACGGTAATGTGTTTATTGTCATAACTACGGTAATGTGTTTATTGTCATAACTATGGTCATGTGTTTATTGTCATAACTACGTCATGTGTTTTATTGTCATAACTACGGTAATGTGTTTATTGTCATAACTACGGTAATGTGTTTATTGTCATAACTACGGTAATGTGTATATCGTCATAACTACGGTAATGTGTTTATTGCCATAACTACGGTAATGTGTTTATTGTCATAACTACGGTAATGTGTTTATTGTCATAACTACGGTAATGTGTATATGTCATAACTACGGTTATGTGTTTATTGTCATAACTATGGTAATGTGTTTATTGTCATAACTACGTTAATGTGTTTATTGTCATAACTATGGTCATGTTTTATTGTCATAAGCTAAACGGTCCATGTGTTTATTGTCATAACTACGGTAATGTGTTTATTGTCATAACTACGGTAATGTGCTTATTGTCATAACTATGGTAATGTGTTTATTGTCATAAGTACGGTAATGTGTTTATTATCATAACTACGGTAATTTGTTTATTATCATAACTACATTAATGTGTTTATTACTATAATTACAGTAATGTGTTTATTATTATAACTACAGTAATGTGTATATTATTATAACTACAGTAATGTGTTTATTATCATAACTACAGTAATGTGTTTATTACCATAATTACAGTAATGTGTTTATTATCATACCAACAGTAATGTGTTTATTATTAAAAGGCACATTAGACAAGCAGATGGTAGCAGAGGGAACGAGGGCTGGTAAGTATGTCCCTGATTGAAACATTGTGAGGTCTAGGTTTTGGGGGGGTCATCTGCTAAAACTGAAATTTATGTTGGAGGGGTGGACATTTAAGTCTCTGCCAATCACTGAGCAGCTCAGAATTACCAGCAGAAGGCTGGCAATAGAACAAGGACTGGTAGGTAAATTAAGCATTTGAGTGAATAAACCTAGCAAGATCAAGGTTATGGGGCACTACAAGAAAAACACTAGTTTTTCACATAATGTTCGTGTAAGGAGCAGCACCAGGAGAGAATGGGCAGATTTCCTTCACACAACCTGTGATGTAACATGCGAAAGAAGTGTAATTGTCTGTACTGGGTGGTATGTAATACTTATAACACTGTACGTACTGACTGGACTGTATGTAACGTGCCATAACTACAGTAATGTGTTTATTATCATAACTACGGTAATGTGTTTATTATCATAACTACGGTAATGTGTTTATTATCATAACTACGGTAATGTGTTTATTGTCATAACTACGGTAATGTGTTTATTGTCATAACTACGGTAATGTGTTTATTATCATAACTACGGTAATGTGTGTTTTATTGTCATAACTACGGTAATGTGTTTATTATCCTAACAACGTAACTGTTTTATTATCATAAATACTACGGTAACGTGTATATTATTATAACTACGGTAATGTTTTTATTACCATAACTACGTAATGTGTTAATTACCATAACTACGGCAATGTGTTTTATTATCATAACTACAGAATTTAACAAAAAATTATGTGTTTATAAATACGTATGTGTATGTTATCATAATACGGTAATGTGTTTATTGTCATAATTACGGTAATGTGTTTATTACCATAACTACGTGTAATGTGTTTATTGTCATATAACTACTAAGGCTTGTTTATGTCATAACTATGGTAATGCGTTCATTGTCATACTACGGTAATGTGTTTATATCATAACTAACGGTACATGTGTTTATTATCATAACACGGTAATGTGTTTTTATTATCATACTACGGTAATGTGTTTATTATCATAATACATATGTGTTTATTGTCATAACTACGGTAATGCTTATTTGTCATAACTAAGGTCAGGTGTTTATTGTCATAACTACGGTCATGTGTTTATGTCATAACTACGGGTAATGTGATATTGTCATAAGCTAACGGTAATGTGTTATTGTCATAACTACGGTAATGGTGTATATCGTCCATAAAACTACGGTAATGTGTTTATTGCCAAAACTACGGTAAGTGTATATTGTCATAACTACAACGGTAATCGTGTTTATTGTCATAACTACGTAAGTGTATATCGTCATAACTACGGTAATGTGTTTATTATTGCCATAACTCGGTAATGTGTTTTATTGTCATAACTACGGTAATGTGTTTATTGTCAAACTACGGTAATGTTTTTGTCAAACACGGTAAGTGTTTATTGTCATAACTACGGTATGTGCTTATTGTCATAACTTGGTAATGTGTTTATTGTCATAGTACGGTAATGTGTTTATTATCATAACTCGGTAATTTGTTTATTATCATAAACTACATTAATGTGTTTATTACTATATTACAGAATGTGTTTATTATATAACACTACAGTAATGTTATATTATTATAACTACAGTAATGTGTTTATTATCATAACTACAGTAATGTGTTTTATTACCATAATTACAGTAATGTGTTTATTATCATACCAACAGTAATGTGTTTATTATAAAAGGCACATTAGACAAGCAGATGGTACAGGGAACGAGGGCTGGTAAGTATGCCCCTGATTGAAACATTGTGGGTCTAGGTTTGTGGGGGGTGATCTGCTAAAACTGAAATTTATATGGGAGGGGTGGACATTTAAGTCTCTGCCAATCACTGAGCAGCTCGAATTCCCAGCAGAAGGCTGGAAAATAGAACAGGACTGGTAGGTAAATTAAGCATTTGAGTGAATAAACCTAGCAAGATCAAGGTTATGGCACTACAAGAAAAAACATAGTTTTTTCACATAATGTTCGTGTAAGGACAGCACCAGAGAGAAATGGGCAGATTTCCTTTCACACAACCTGTGATGTAACAATGCGAAAGAAGTGTAATTGTCGTACTGGGTGGTATGTAATACTTATAACACTGTACGTACTGACTGACTGTATGTAACGTGCCAATACTACAGTAATGTGTTTATTTATCATAACTACAGTAATGTGTTTATTATCATAACTACAGTTGCCTTTATATCAATAACTACGGTAATGTGTTTATTAATCATAACTACAGTAATGTTTGTTTTATTATCATAACTACAGTAATGTGTTTTATTATCATAACACAGTAATGTTTTATTATCTAACTACGGTAATGTGTAATTGTCATAACTTACGGTAATGTGTTTATTATCATAACTACGGTATGTGTTATTGTCATAACTATGGTAATGTGCTTATTGTCATAACTACGGTAATGTGCTTATTGTCATAACTAGGTAATGTGCTTATTGTCATAACTACTTAATGTGTTTTATGTCATAACTACGTAATGTGCTTATTGTTCATAACTACGGTAATTGTGCTTATTGTCATAACTACGGTAATGTGTTATTATCCTAACTACGGTAATGTGTTATTATATAACTACGGTAATGTGTATATATTATAACTACGGTAATGTGTTTATTACCATAACTACGTAATGTTTTAATTACAAAACTACGGCAATAGGTTATTATCATAACTACTAATGTGTTATTATCATAACTACGGTAATGTGTTTATTGTCATAATTACGGTAATGTGTTTATTACCATAACTACGGTAATGTGTTTATTGTCATAACTACGGTAATGTGTTTATTGTCATAACTACGGTAATGTGTTTGTTTTATTATCATAACTACGGTAATGTGTTAATTACCATAACTACGGCAATTGTTTATAATACTACAGTAATGTTTTTATTATCATTACAAGTTATGTTTTTATTTATCATAACTACAGTAATGTGTTTATTATCATAACTACGGTAATGTGTTTATTGTCATAATTACGGTAATGTGTTTATTACCATAACTACGGTAATGTGTTTATTATCATAACTACGGTAATGTGTTTATTATCATAACTACGGTAATGTGTTTTTTATCATAACTACGGTAATGTATTTATTGTCATAACTACAGTAATGTGTTTATTACCATAACTACAGTAATCTGTTTATTATCATAACTACAGTAATGTGTTTATTATCATAACTACAGTAATGTGTTTATTACCATAGCTACGGTAATGTGTTTATTATCATAACTACGGTAATGTGTTTATTACCATAGCTACGGTAATGTGTTTATTGTCATAGCTACGGTAATTGTTTATTACAAACTAACACGGTATGTGTTTATTATCATAACTACATTAATGTGTTTATTATCATAACTATGTAACTGTGTATATTATCATAACACGGTAATGTTTTTATTATCATAACTACGGTAATGTATTTATTATCATAACTACTTTAATGTGTTTAATATAACTACGGTAATGTTTTTATCATACACTACGGTAATTATTATTATCATAACTACGGTAATGTGTTTTATTATCATAACTACGTAATGTGTTTATTTCATAACTATAAATGTGTTTATTGTCATAACTACGGTAATGTTGTATATTGTCATCACTACGGTAATGTGTTTATTGTCATAACTACGGTATGGTGTTTATGGTCATAACTACGGTAATGTGTTTATTATCATAACACGGTAATGTGCTTATTGTCATAACTACAGTAATGTGTTTATTGTCATAACACGGTAATGTGTTTATTATCATAACTACGTATGTGCTATTGTCATACTAGTATGTTTTATTGTCATAACTACAGTAATGTGCTTATTATTATAACTACGGTAATGTGCTTATTGTCATAACTACGGTAATGTGTTTATTATCATAACTACGGTAATGTGTTTATTGTCATAACTACGGTAATGTGCTTATTGTCATAACTACGGTAATGTGTTTATTGTCATAACTACGGTAATGTGCTTATTGTCATAACTACGGTAATGTGTTTATTGTCATAACTACGGTAATGTGCTTTTTTATAACTAGTAATGTGTTTATTACCATACCTACGGTAATGTGTTTATTGTCATAACTACGGTAATGTGTTTATTGTCAATAACTACAGTAATGTGTTTATTGTCATACTACAGTAATGTGTTTATTATCATAACTACAGTAATGTGTTTTATTATCAAACTACGGTAATGTGTTTTATTGTCATAACTACGGTAATGTGCTTATTGTCATAACTACGTTTGTTTATTGTCATAACTACGGTAATGTGCTATTGTCATAACTACGGTAATGTGCTTATTGCATAACTACGGTAATGTGTTTATTGTCATACTATACTACGGTAATGTGTTTATTATCCTAACTACTGTAATGTGTATATCGTCATAACTACGGTAATGTGTTTATTACCATAACTACGGTAATGTGTATATCGTCATAACTACGGTAATGTGTTTATTGTCATAACTACAGTAATGTGTTTATTGTCATAACTACAGTAATGTGTTTATTGTCATAACTACGGTAATGTGTTTATTGTCATAACTACGGTAATGTGTTTATTGTCATAACTACGGTAATGTGTTTATTACCATAACTACAGTAATGTGTTTATTGTCATAACTACGGTAATGTGTTTATGATCATAACTACGGTAATGTTTTATTATCATAACTACGGTAATGTGTTTATTATCATAACTACGGTAATGTGTTTATTGTCATAACTACAGTAATGTGTTTATTGTCATAAACTACTACTATAATGTCTCAGCCATCACTTTCGCTGCTGCCGGTCAGCCCCTTTTACTTTCTCTGTGCACAGAAAAGGCACATTAGACAAGCAGATGGTAGCAGAGGAATGAGGCTAGTAAGTATGCCCCTGATTAAAACATCGTGAGGTCTAGGTTTTGGGGGGTGATCTGCTAAAACTGAAATTTATGTTGGAGGGTGGACATTTGAGTTTAGTTCTTGAAGACGTTTCGCTAGTCATCCGACTGGCTTTCTCAATTCAAATGAGTGTTCAGCCAAGTGTTAAGGCGTGTTTTTTTTGTTTTGACACCTTACTCTGGGCGTTCCTATACCACCTCTTAGCCACTATTCAATCACGCCCTTAACACTGGCTGTGATATGCTAATCGGGATTTTTCCAGGATACATAATTGCCACAGATCTTGTACAAGTCATTCTGAATGAGAAAGCCAGTAGGATGACTAGCGAAACGTCTTCAAGAACTAAACTTCAAGTCTTTTGATCTAATTGAATACAACAGCTATGATCCACGCGAAGGTAAAAAAAAAAAAAAAAACAGTGTGAAGGGGGAAAAACCATTCCTGCCAGGGAGGACTGGCCCAGTAGGATGAGGGAAAATGCTGCCCACAGAAGCTATTATTAAGTTACGTACTTGAAAGGCACAGCACACGCCTCTAGCTCTAACATGTGCAAGGAACGAAACTCCTCTCCTTTAGATTGTTTACCAGCCCTCCAGTTCATTGCATTGTTAGTCAGCCCCCCCAGTTCAATACCAGTGTTTATAAGCCCTTCAGTTCATTAGCCATTGTTGTCAGCCCTCCAGTTGATTAGTCCATTGTTGTCAGCCTTCCGTATATTAGCCATGTGTTGTCAGCCCCGAGATCATTAGCCAGTGTTGTCAGTCCTTCCAATGTTAGCCAGTATCATCATGACCTCCAGTTCATTAGCAGTGTTGTTAGCCCTCCAGTTCATTAGCCAGTGTTAGTCAGCCTTAAGTTTATTATTCAGTTAGTCAGCCCCTACGTTCATTAGGAACAAAGGAAACTTTGGGTAAATATAAACTTCCTTAGAAAGAGTATCCAGGGATGAGAACTTAGTGATTCAGGATCTCACCCCCAGGTACTTGTAACGGGTAGGTGAAGATTTAGGACTATAATGTCCTTAAAGGGGAACTAAAGTCTCCAGACAACATTGTCCCAATAGACAGAGCACATTCACAAACATACAACAAGCTGTGTTTCAACCCCCTCCCTTCGCTGTGGCCATTGGGGGATTTATGAAATTAACCTGGAGTACTAGGGGTCAGCTCCCACAATCCACCTTAGCTGGGTAAACCCCCAGCAAGTGTCTGTGTACAGCACTGCTCTGCAGTGCTCAACAGATCAAAACAAGGAAGTTGCAGCCTTGCTTCCTAGAAGCTGACTGCCAATCAAATTAATACACGAGATCCTCCTCTCCATGACACAGAACAGGGATTTAAAGTTTTTTTTGTTTTCAAACACATTCAATGCTCCTGTCCTAACAATATTATTGATTTATATAGCGCCAGCATCTTCCGTGGCGCTTTACAATTACATAGTCATACATTACATACAGGGTAATACATGTTATACAAAGTCATACTTATTACATACACAGTATTCAATAAAGTAAACAGAGTGTGGATTTTTCTTACAGCATACCGTGATACAATAGAGAGAGGACCCTGCCAAAGAACTTACAGTCACCAGGATATGGGGGTGAGACATAAGGTGACAGGAACTGTTAGCTGTAAGTAGATTGGCAGTGTGAGTGGAGAGGCGTTGGATCATATTGGTAGTAAGGGGGTAATGTTTAGACCAGTTATATGCTTGCCTAAGAGGTGGGTTTAAGGTTATGTTTGAAGGTGTTAAGGGACGTGAGTGACGACAGACGGAGAAGGGAGTTCCAGAGCAGAGGCAGCTCGAGTAAGCCCTAATGCGGGCATGGGAAGAGGTGACAATGATATAATCCTTTACTTTTCATACAAAAAGAATCTTTGCAGTGTATTTCTAGATGCATGGATGTAAGAAACAGAATACTAACATGTCAGCAAAAATAAAAGTCTGGGGATAGAACCTGCAACTTGTACATTTACTCTGTCTTGCTAAAAGCAAAGCTCTCCTCTCTAGGCTAAGAGACCACCTACATAAACCATTGGTACATGTAAATATTGTACTAGGAACATAATGGAAACAAATAAAGGTAAGTTTTGGGAACTCATGACCTCTGAACTGTATGTGTCTAAACCTGGCATCTTACAAGGTACCACTGAATAAGCTGAAAACCCAGGTACATTCGAAACTTTTGCATGGAATATAAAGAAATAAAAGCGGTAATTATGGGTATTGATTTCTGAACTGTGTATTTTTTAATCTGGTGCCTTACTTGGTGCACCATCACTGAATAAGCAGGGAGTCCAGCTACATTTGGAAGAATAATAAAAAAAAAATGGGATATGGAAGTTCCTGATAAAACTTTGAAAGCTGCTTGTTACCCTGCAGTTTTATTTTCCAAGCAACTTCAACTGACTGTAAATAAATTCAAAGTCTTATCAGGAACTTCCATATTGGTGGAGACATCTGTAACATAGAACAGTGAATACTGGAGTCAGGGGACAGGGCTCTTCCATGACTTCTTGGGCTGGTGGGTTGTACAGGCAACAATATGGAAACCTTCTTATTTACAGAATCTATTTCTCTCATATACTAAATGCAACGTACCAGAGAATAATCTTACAATGTACAAGGTGTTCTGGGGAGGAAAACTTTCACATTGGGTTTTAAATAATTTAAGTTTAGTTCTCCTTTAAATAGGGTGAGGAATACCACCCATAGGGATTGCCTTTACTGATTAATTGCACACTTGTTATACTCACTGCACTCATTGTACAAGTTATATGGTATTTGTCTTCACAGCTCTGTATAGTAATATCATTCATTGCTCTGAGCTAGCCATACATGATTCGAGGTCCATTTCTCTTTCAATCAGTTATTTGATTGATTGATTAGTAAAGATTAATAAGAATCCCATTAATAAAGAATCAATTGTGGTTCTGTGTTCGATCTCAATCAAGTCATTTGATCGAAATGTAAAATGATCTTAGACACTTGACCCATGTTTGGCTAGCTAGAGTGTATATTTTTGGCTTGTAAAGGCCCCCGTACACGGCATCGGTAGTCCGATCAATTCGGCGAATTTGATCAGATTGATCAGAATATGAAGAAATTTTTCTTTCTGTTTTTGAGTGGCGATATCGATCACGAGAAAACTGTGATTGGACAAGGAGGAAATTTTTCCGTCAACCGATCTTCTGTAGTTTTCAGCTGAAATCCACGGAAGATCGTCAAGCGCAAGGTAGGAAATTACAATAGCTTCTTCTTAGTTGGATTTAAGATATTTTTTCCTCTAATTGCAAATCTGATTGGTAAACCATAGGCCCGTGTATGGCTAGTTTTAGTGTTGATCTGCCACCATTTGATCTGTGCATTGTCACCCATAGCTCCGCAGACCCAACTTTACATGTTCATGCAGAAGTCACAATCTTCCGTAATGCATCTACATTTCTCCACTGTTAGCTGTTTAAGTTATCACAATGCATTTATATTACAGAAAAGATTATTTTGTGTTGAATAAAAAGTTAGCAGGGAATGAAAGCACATCACTTATATTATTACCTGTACGCCTTCCATGCACCTGTAGAGGGCACTGTTCCACAAGGTATCTGATGCTGAAGAGCACATGCAGAACATATCAATGATGATGAATGAATCAATGGTGATATTCAAACCGGAAACATGTCTAACCTATTACCCTCTGGGTTTCAAATGTACAACACAAGTCATACAACACAAGTTCATACAACACAAGTTCAGTTAGGAATTAATCTTGCTGAGCTTCCAAGTGCCTGAGTAAGATCATTTATAGGCCAGGATTGTTAAAGGGACACTATCAATTTCATTTAAAAAATATTTACCCATTTTGATTGTTCCGTTAAAGTAATGATTATACCCTCTTACATGTTACTGCATTATAGGGCATTGATTTACAGGCTCATTTACCCAGAGCCGCTTTTGGGTAAATGCTCCTTCCTGATTTCAATGTGGGTAAATCCTTTGCGGGATTTTAATGGCAGCTATTTGCTGGTGTTAAAATCCTGCACTAAAAACTAGCGCAAACGCGATATTAAATCGTGAGCATCGGATGCGCGGGTGATCTTTGTGCAACCCACAGCATCCGGTGCTAATATGGAGTTTAAGTCGCGCTAAGTCCGCCGAGACTGGTACAATTTTTTGATTTACGCAAATAAATAATGACATGACTTCCCAAGTTAGAAATGGAACCCAAATGCCGTGCTGTACACAAGTAACAATACAGAGGATGCAAACAAGGAGGCAAGGAATTAAAGGGGATCTGTGCCCAAAATGTAAACGGCTTTCCTGTGATAGCCACTTGTCTTGTGTCTACATTGAAAGCGACGGACATTCTCCCCTGCTGTAATATAATATCTGAGATTCAAGGTTGGTTTGGCTACTTCACACACCGACATATTTTTTTTTCTTGACCTGCTTCCCTACCGCGCGGTCGAGGCATGTGCAGTTACTACTTTGGTGTTTTTTCAACCCATCTTCCTTATTCCTGTGAGAGAGCAGTTAAACCTTCGTAAGGGAAGCCATTCGTATTTTGGCCACATTACTGCTGGACAGATATTGAAGTTTGGCCAATAGTCTCCTGGATGCTGATTCTGCATGAAGAAGTCAGAAGAATTAGATGGATTATCAACATGGGGGTTTCCTGATAGGAATTCTGGTAAATTCACAATTAGGGTGCTGTTGAGTCATTGACCGAACTAACAGTCACAGTGGGAAGTCGCTGATAGATTTATATCTTCCTATTTCTCCTACTTTGTCCACTTTTCGTGTCCCTGTGGTCTCCAGCGTGTCGTATTTCGTTCTGTCCTATTGTTAATCATTCGAACAACACTGTGTTTCCTGTGCTTAGTTACAGAAAGTGCCCTTTCCCCCCAACAACCTTATCGATAATTACCAACTGCAGCCGCATAGGAACTAGACAGCGGGTGTCACTCAGAAGGGCTAATATGTTCATTGTAAACCATGAGTGCTGTACAGTTGGGTGTATTGTTCAGGAAGGGACAATCTCTGGTGGACCACCCTGAATAATCCAGAGTAACTATTGGTTGCAAAACTAGGAGTATTAATGATTCTCTCTTAAATTAAGAGCCTGTTCATATTAAATATGATTATACATTTTATTTTATATTTAATCCTGTGACTTTCTTTCTGTTTCCCACCGTTCTTTAGGCTGGTGTAGTCTTAGTGGCTTCTGTTAATCAAGATTTATATGACTAGAGTTTGACCACTGAGGAGGCTGTTGGGATGAAGTGACAGTGCAAGAAACCACATTGAAATCAATTTTTAGATAGGGATAGACCAATGTTTCACCTCCTTAACTTGTAGGTCATATCTGTTGTATTCAGTTATATCAACTGGACTTTTAAGTTTAGTTCTTAAAGACTTTCGCTAGTCTCTGACTGGATCTCTCATTCATAATGACAAAATCTGTGGCCAATATGTACCCTGGAAGTCCCAATTAGCATATCACAGCCAGGTGTTAGGACACCGTATCCCTGTCTGCTTAAAAACCGAATAACACACTGAGGCAGCAATTGGTACATCCGAAAGACCCCAATACCGAAACACAAGAAAAGCGACATCATATATGCAGTGCAGTGCAGTGAAGAATGCTCTGATTTTGTAGTGGGGGAGACCAACAGCAACTGCATCCACCTATGGCCCAGCACAGGAGAGCCAATTCCTCGAGTCAGGACTCAGCCGTGTATCTGCATCTTAAGGTAAAGGACATACCTTTGAAGATTGTAATGTTAACATACTGGCGAAGGAAAGTGACTGGTTCAAGAGAGGGTTTAAGGAGGCCATTTATGTGAAAATAAAGAAACCAGCCTAAAAGAGGTGGGGGGGGTTCGACACCAACTGTCTGCCATGTACAATGCTGTTTTGACACCTTACCTTACCCTGGGCAGTTACAGATAACACCTCTTAGCCTTTAAAACCTTAATTCAGAAGTAGAGATGGCAGAAAGAACATAGTTTTGTTCCGTTTTCGGATTCCCGGATCTCAGGAAAATCCTGAAGATCCAAAAATGGAACAAATTTTCAAAATTTTTTAAATGTATAATCAGAGACCACTTTCATTTCGCATCGTATTTTCGAATGTTTGAGGCTATTTTCGAAAATTAGCTATTTTTGAAATTTCGAATACAATCTGAAACTCGAAAGTGTTTCTGATCGTATTTTCAAACGTTCTAAAATTTTTCGAAATATTTTCGAAAATAGCTCCTACATTCGAAAATTTGTTCCGAAGTCCCCCGAATCCGGAGGAACTCTCCAGATTCGGATATGATCTTTTGGATTTCGGAACCGAGGGGTTCCGTGTCGGATACGGGTTCGTGTTGGACCCAGATCCTCTCTATCAGAAGGTCCCTAACATTGGCTGTTGTGTGCTAATTGGGAGTTTTCAGGGTACATAATTGCCACAATTCTTGTACAAGTCATTCTGAATTGAAAGAGCCAGTCGGTGACTAGCGAAACGTCTTCAAGAACTAACTTTAAGTCCAGTTATCTAACTAATACAACAGATATACCAGGACCTGGATGAATGAGAACCTTTACAAGCCTTGTAGGTTAAGTTCTTTTATTCCCAACATACCAGTATTACAGACACACCCCACTGTATTAGTCACTGACTGTTATCATTCTAAACACATGCCCGTCCTGAGCTTGTAAATGTTAATGGTTTTACCAAAATATCTACTTCCGATCCACCTGTAATGCTGGCCATACGCTAATAGATATTAAATAGATTTGATGATTGACAGTCACATTTATCTTATAGTACATTATAGTTAATACTGCCTCCCTCCCTCGATCATTATTTTGTGATTTTGTAACCTGTCTGCTTTCCAGATACAGATTATTATATAAATAAAAAATAGGCCAGCCATGACAACCCAAAACACATCCATCTACACAATGTCAGTTTATTGTTTTGTTTATTGGTGTATATAGTACTGACGTGAACGTACAGCGTTTTATATTCATAGCTCAAGGACAATGTGCATCTAATAGAGAGAAACCAAATACTGGATTAGTAAAGATCACAATAAATGTTTCCAATTAACCTTAATCACGTCTGTGATTGCAGCCAAACACAAAACAGCTGCCGGCTATTAAGTCATGGAGTCCATACACCAACAAACCACCGGTCATATGATTGAGCTGGCCCAATTAAGAAAAAGTTGTACGACAATCACCCATACACAGACAAACGATTGTACAGCGTTGGTATTGTACGACCGGATTGTTTTGTGTATGGCCAATTAGCAGAGGGAATAAGATTGGTAAGTCCTTTTCTTGGCACTTTTTTACATTTATATGGAGTTTAGTAGGTGGTTTTACAATTTTTAAAGTTTATTTGTAAAAACAAGGAATATCCGGAGGGTGGGGGGGCTGAGGCTCCCCTGCGCATGCCAGAGTCCCCCAGGAGGACAGGGAAGGGGCATATCATTCTACAACAAACAAAGGAAGGCTCCTACTCTTCAATTTCTTGGACTTTGACTGGACACTGCAGGACAACCATATGGAGCTGAAGAAAAGGTAGGATTTTATAACACTACATCCACTAGCAGTGATTATATTTTGCTTTGGGGGATTGCCATGCCCTTTAAATAAGGTTATTCCTATGTTCACTTGATTCGGGGAGTCTGTTCTGGTGACCCATATCTTCAATCATGGCAGAGCTAGAAGTTGTTATTGGAAGTGTGGGGGGGGGTATCGTAGAGTCAAAAGTGCCCAATCTGTCATCCCAAACTGAAAAACTGTCCCAAAGAACTGCCCATTCCATAGGTACTCTTAGGGTTAGCCCCACGTAATGCAATCAGTTTTACGGATCACTTTTGCTTGTGCATTGCCCCTATCTGTGCTGCATTTGACAATGCATACGGTGACCATTTTTGGTGCGCACTGCATGCGTTGGGATTTGACCCAATTTAAAGGAAAGTGGAAGTGCGTATTGTGATTGGAGTGGTACAGTGGGACCAAGGCCTTAGGTATTGTACAATTGTCTGGCCATTGGAATATTTTAATTTTGTTTGGTCCTGAGGTATGCTGAAATGTACAGTGTGACCAATCCAAACAACTCAATACACTTCAGCCTGTTGTGCATATGTGAGGTACAACTTTCATTTCCATATGACAGATCTTGCTATTCCTTTAGGCTGAGGTTTGCCCATATACACCTGCCTTAGAAATGGCTAAACCCGTGCAAGACAAGTTGACAGCTGCCCCCATTCCAGTGATTTCTGAAGCAATGAGACTAGCCAGTGCCCTGGGCAATTTTTCTTATTGCCTCATTAGCACTGCGAAAATGTTGGGGACTGATTATCTGAGTCCTTAATTCTCTTTATTTAACTTACCGTGTGTTAATTTACCAGTTTAGTTTGAAATTCTGGCGTCTCACGGTATTCCCGTTTTTTCAACATATTTTGACATATAACGCACAGTAGGATTTTTTACTGTTCTGCTGGTTACACGTTTGCTGTATTCATACCAGTAACACCAGGTGGACCAGGTCCGTTACAAGTACAACATACGTTGACATGTCTCTGGGCCATGATCTATTACAAACGCACAGTGGACATGCACTGGACACGAGAGGAATGAAACACAGACATAGCTGATGATAATAGTCTCATGGGGATGGTAAAGAGGAGATGAAGTAGACGTACAATTGTTTGCCATGGATATTGGGGATCTACATTTCCAAACCACTTCACTACATCATTTGCTGAAACGGACTTATGTTTATACACCTAAGAAGAAAAACTAAAATAAAATAGATCACAGTCATCATCTATCAAGTCTTGCTATGGGGCCCTGTGATATCTAGCTACAGCCCCTGCTATATATGACTCGTGACCCTCCATGACTACATTGGTAAAGTACCTAGTAAATTATAACTACAAGAAGGATGCAGTTGAAGTCATAGGAGCTATAAAGACATGGAACAGGCCCCGCCTTTGTTCCAAATGACTAATTTAATTTAATTAAGTAGGAACTTATTAATCAACAGTAAATGAACCATCATCATAATAATGGTCAGATATCACCAGGCATTTAGATGCCATTATAGATCATATTAATCAAATGATTCCATAGACAGTCATGTGATAAACCCATAAGATTGTGAGGATCGCGCACAACGGGCCCAAGGACGTTTGGCACCCGGATGAGGTGTACCAACGTTTATATGTCATTATTGTATGAAACTCGCTTAACAGCTAACCACCAGCAAAATACCTCAGGTAAACCGCATTCCGCCACAGATCAATCACTCCTTCCAGTTTAATTAAATGGCTACGCAGATGTTCCAATACATCCATTTGTGATACATGAAATAATGTCAAAGACAATGGATTTATATTCATTTAACTGAGAGATCCCGATCATTCACCTATTCTTTGTGTGTGTATAAATATATATATATAGTGTGTGTGTGTGTATATAAATTATATATTCTCTTTCCTAATTATTCATGTAGAGTAGATATGATAAGAATCCATGGGATCTGGCTACATTTACATATCATCCTCCCCATGCTCCCTCTTGCACCTGCGTCCTCCTTTGGAAGACATTATGTAATAAGACAGCCGTGCTGGACTCATTTAGAACAAACTACGGTGTTATGTTAGTGCCTGACTGCATTCTGCTATTTTATTATGGCACAGAAGACAAATCAGACACAGGCAGATAGTAAACCTTATTGTTTGTGAACATAAGTCACCGTCACTTCTCTCGCTGCCTTAGGATTTTTATATCTCCCACATTACAGTTTCTTTGTTAATTGTCCTGATTTTTTAAAGTGACTATTTAATGTCCCGAAGTTCCTGTTAAATATGGAAGCCCGTATTTATTAAAGTAACAATTACAGTATTGTTCAGATTTAAGCTTCATACACTCAGTAAATGTTGCCCAGCTATAACACCCCAACACCATCCAAGTGTCCGGACCATCAGGCTTTATGGACGAGCAAAACCTTACAAAGCTTGAGAATCCTGTTTACTTGGAACTGAAGCATCTAATTTAATAAGGGGAATGGAAGCTTGCGTGGGGATATGATCACTTTATCAATTTATTAACGGCCATATAATAACTCTCTGGTGCATTGTTCATTAATAGATCATAGGACCTGTGATGATGTGAGAATACCTTCATAACACCCAATATTCTATTCCAGTCAAATTTTCAACTGTAGGTTCTCATGACTTTTTAAAAACTTTCATGGAGATTCAATAAAAGTTCTTATTGTTTAAAATGGTGGCTAATTTTGCCCCAACCAATCAGAACTTATGTAACATTTGAAAGCTAACATCTGATTGGTTGGGGCAAAATTAGCACCATTTTAAACAATAAGAACTTTTATTGAATAACCCCCATTTATTTTAATTAAATCAACCAAAGATTGTTTAACAGTACAGAGATATTACAATATACATATACAATTTACCGTCCCGTGTGGAGGGTGTATCCTGGGCATTCATTTAGGGAGATCTGACTGGCCACAGGGACCAGATTTTTAGTAAATTTTGGTGGGCAGCCCCGATGTATATAAATCAGTCTAAATAAGGCAGCATTGGTTTACCATTTATCCACCGACCCATCAGTGTGGGTGAGGTGGGGGCCATATTGGAGAGAACAATAGCCCTTCTGGCGTAGAATAATGTTTCACATAGAAAATCTAGTTTCATATCGGTCCATTTCTCCTCTGTTGAAATCACCAACCTGGGAACCAGGGTAGGGCAGGATGGTTGAGAGGTAGTGAGTTACCCTATGCCAGAATCTGGCAATACAAGGACAATCCCTAAGAGGTGATAAAATCTGCAGGGGTTTGATTTGGTTCTCAGGACTTATTGATTTTCATATTTTTATCTTAGTTGTATTGCCCGGCCTCACCTTGATCTATATGCCCAAACCATGACAGTTTACTGGATTTGTATGGTCCACTTATGGTGGCCAAATATCCATTTCACTGGGGGTTCCCCCTGTCTGGAGTCTTGCTGCCCCCTGACAACAATTACACACGTTTTATTAAAACATACAAATCTACTAAACCGTCGCAGTAGTGTAAGCTTAGAACCACTGTAGGAAAATAAAGAGCGTAATAAAAATTATATAAATGTATCCGTATATAACTGGACCGTAATAAACCTTTCACCTAGAAGGTATTGGCAAGTAATTGTCATCTCAAATGAATTCTTGTGTTGTTGTTCCTCTGAGATAATGAGGATTTATGTTTTGCTTTAAAGGAATTGATTAGTAGGCCTGGTCGCGTTACTGTAGAGGTTTGCTACTTGGTAATTGGGTTTGCTGAGTGAGTAGGTTGGATTACATGGGACGTTCACATTGATCTATGGGTCACAAGACTTCTTTTTCTTTGGCTGGTAAAACATACAGTAAATGCATTTATTTTATATTTTATTTTTGATGTGTAGCAGTAGCACAGTATTGTTGTGAATGTGCATGAAAGATGTTGATTATATATACCATACCACATTGCCACTGACAGTTCAGCAAACTTAGGCTGGGGGAACTTGTGAAGTTATTTGTTACTGACGCTGCATAACACTTTCATTGAAACGCCATTACATTTTGCTTACATATTAGCAAAAAACTTAAATTAGGAATTATTACATCAGGATGTTTACTAATGTATACACAGATATAAAATAAATGCTTCCGAAATACTGACTTCCGGTTTGCAGGACCCCTAGTAGAGACCGTTATGGTCTTGCCCTTGACCCAGCGCCTGGGTGGATTCAGTTGCTCAGTAGAGATCTGAGCATGTTTGACCACCCAACAGCCACATCAGTAGAAATTACTGTTGGAACATTCCAGGATGTGGTGCATTCTGGGAAGAAGAAGGACGCGTTACAGAACCTAAAATGTCAGCTCACTATGTCAACGCAGGGAACAGCAAGTGGTATAAATTCAACTGATTTTTTAAATGGAGATATGTAGAATAACTAGGTATGTGTATATAAACTAAGAAATTAAAAATAATTGATATTTTCCACTAGACTTTCCCTTTAAAACTACGGTATATTTAACCTTCAAACAGAACTCTAACACACATTTCCACGTTTTCTACAACTGCTGAACAAAGTTATTCATGTGACATAAACCTCCATGTTTAACAAAACCACAAAGTTGTCAGTTTTAGTTGCTCAAGACAAAAGATCTGAGCAATGTCGGTTGGATATTGTCATGGTGGAAGAGGCTATCGGCAGCTGTAACTGGTTCAATGTAACAGATTCAAGACTCTTCAGTTCAGACAGAAAAAACTGTTCATTGTAGTGAAAAGGTGAAGTCAGTTAAGTAAAAGAAATTACCCAACATACGTATTGGTGTAAGTGGATTTTTTTCTTAATGGCATACTAATAAGGACAATTAGACTCACCTTCCCCTCGCTCCTCTACTTGCATCCATTAATAGTACCAAAGGGTAAGGACCTAAACTGCTCACCCCCCTCACCCGTTATATTACCACTGTCTCTTCCCGCTTGTCTCTGTAGTCTGTGATGTAGCCATGGGAAAAAGCCTCTGCAAAGAAGTTTTCTCATAGGCTACATCGGGGACTGTCACTGACAGTGGCAGAGGGCAGAACAGACCAGATTGCGAGGGTAAACTTCAAGTAATATAGAACTACAGCAGTTAAGTCCTTCATCCTCATTCAGGTATGGAGCATTGGAATGATGATTATAATTTTCATTTATGCGATTGACGAATGGTAGAATAATCCTTTAGTTCAATATTTGTAAAAGTAGCTTGTCTCAGGTAGAAGACCTAACTGTGCTTTGCTCTGGGGAGCATCGTGTTTTAACCAAGCAAGAAAGCTATTGGATTAGTATAGACTTCCTTCCCCTTTCCTGTAGCATGAATAAATGGATGTTTTCCTGCCTCCCAAGAGTTCTGCATTAACAGTGCAAAAAAAGCGTTTATATTTTAGCATAGCCACCCTACCCAACCAAACCCCACTCAACTCCAGAAATGATGTAAAATCATTCGTAGACTGTCTTTAGTACATAAATCCCAGCTGAAGACACATCTATTGTCTGTTCTCCGACCACTGGAGGCAAGCGATTGAATGTGAAAAATGGCAGGAATGAGACACTACACGGTGTAAATCAATACCGTCTCAAAATAGTTTCTTTTGGCTTTGGAAGTTGACATCTTCTTCACAAGAATCAGATGGATTGAGAAACTCGACACCCATCGATTGATGTATAAATTGGTTCTGCTAAATGATGTTTAGGCAGACGGGCATTTAACATACTTTTTTACAGCCCCTGTCTCTATGTAATCAATTTCTATTACTCTTAGGCTGAACACACATATTTGCTGGAATTTAGCCTCTGGATGTCTGAATACCATTCAGAAGAAAGGATGCTTGTGTGACTAAGATTAAAATCTCTCAGCTCTAGCATCCATACATTCCAAAATAAGATCTGGCCACAGGTAAACTTTGCTGAAGGGTTGATTTCTGAAGTGATAGAAGATTCCATAACATCAACATTATGGTATCCATTCATTGTTTTAATCTGCATTTAATGTCATCAGGACAATTTAGCAGCTACACCTGTGGTGCATCATACATGGGGAATACCATTACCTGGAAACCCCTGCAATGTTTACTGAAGAAGGTGCTTGTTGGTATAGATTCCATCCAGGTCATGGTATATCTGTAATATCAATCCCTCCAGGTCATGGTTAAATCTGTAAAAATTCATTCTATCCAGCAGTCATGGTATATCTGTAATATTCTTCATCCAGGTCAAGGGTATATCTGTAATATTCATTCATCAGGTCATGGTATATCTGTAATATTCATTCATCCAGTAATGGATATCTGTAATATTCACCATCCGGTCAGGTATATCGGTAATATTCATTCATCCAGGTCATGGTATATCTGTAATTTCATCCATCCAGGTCATGGTATATCTGTATATATCATTCTCACCAGGGTCATGGTATATCTGTAATATTCGTCATCCGAGGTCATGTATATCTGTAAATTCATCCATCCAGGTCATGGTATATCTGTAATATTAATTCATCCAGGTCATGGTTATCTGTAATATCATTCATCCAGGTCATGGTATATCTGTAATATTCCATCCATCCAGGTCATGGTATATCGTAATATTCAATCCATCCAGGTCATGGTTCTCTGTAATATTCATCCATCACAGGTCATGCGTATATCTGTAATATTCATCCATCCAGGTCATGGTATAGTCTGTAATCTTCCTGATCAATCCAGTCACGGTATATCTGTACATATTCATTCATCCAGGTCATGGTATATCTGTTAATATTCATTCATCCCGGTCCGGTAATCTGTAATATTCAGTTATCCAGGTCACGGTAATAAGTATCTGTACTTTTCATAATCATCCACCGGTTTCCCAAACCGGGGTATATCTGTACTATTCTCATCAGGTCATGGTAATATCTGTAAATTCATCCTCCAGGGTCCATGTAATATCTGTAAATTATTTATCCATGTCAATTGTAATCTGTAATATTCATTCATCCAGTCATAGTATATCTGTAATATTCCATTTATCCAGGCACGGTATATCTGTAAATAATTCATTCATCCAGGTCAACTTGTAATACCCCTTTAATACTATCATTCACTCCACGTCACGTTATATCTGTATATTCATTCATCGGTCACGTTATTATCTGTAATATTTCATTCATGCCGTCACGGTATATCTGTAATATTCATTCACCGGGTCCCGTTATATCTGTAATATGCATTCATCCGGGGTCCTGTATCTGTAATATTCATTCATTCGGGTCACGGTAAATAGGGATCTGGTATATTCATTCCTTCGGGTCCCTGAATAACGGTAATATCCTTCCATGCCGAGTCACGTATAATCGTAATATCCATCCATCCGGTCACGGTATAGGGTCTGTAATATTCCATCCATCCGGGTCACGTTATCTCTGTAATGTCATTCATCCGGGGTCCACGGTACATCTCTGTAATATTCCTTCATCCGGGTCACGGTAATAACTGTCATATTCATTCATCCGGTCACGGTATATTCTTGTAATATTCATTCATCCGGGTCAACGGTAATATCTGTAATAATTCATTCATCCCGGGTCACGGTATAGTCTGTAATTGCATTCATCCAGGTCACTCGTATATCTGTATATCATTCACCAGTCACTGTAATTTCTTTAATATTCAATTCACCCGGACATGTGTATAATCGAATTTCATTCATCCAGGTTCATGGTATATCCTGTAATATATCATAGGACCGGTATATCTGTAATATTCCTTCATACCGGTCACTGTATTCTGTAATTTCATTCATCCATGACACGTAATATCTGTATTTCATTCATCCGAGTCACGGGATAATCGTAAATTCCATTCAATCCAGGTCCTCGCATATCTGGTAATATTCATTCATCCAGATCATGGTATAATCTGTAATCTCATTCATCCGAGTCATGTATATCTGTAATATACATTCACCGGTCTGGTAATCTTTAACTAGTCATTCATCGCAGGTCACGGTATACTGTAAGAGTCATTCATCCAGGTCATGGTATATCTGTAAATATATTCATTCGTCCCGGGTCATGGTATTTGTAATTTCATTCGTCCGGGTCATGGTATATCTGTAATATTTCATTCTTCCGGGTCATGGTGTGATCTGAATTCTTCATCCGGGTCATGGTATATCTGTAATATTTTTATTCCCATTCGGTCATGGTATAGCTTTAAATTCATTCGTCGGTCATGGGATATCTGTAATATTCATTCATCCAGGTCCCTGGTAAATCTGTAAAGTATCATTCATCCAGGCATTTATACTTGTAATATTCATTCCTGCGGGGTCATGGTATATCTTTAAATATTCATTCACCCCGGTCATGGTATATCTGTATATTCATTCACATGGGGTCATGTATAATCTGTAATATTAATTCATGCCGGGTCTGGTAATCGGTAAATCTTTCCATTCATCCAGTTCATGGTATCTCTTGTAATATTCATTCGTGCGGGTCATTTATATCTGTAATATTCATTCATCCAGGTCATTGTATATCTGGTATATTCATTCATCCAGGTAATGGTATATCTGTAATAATGGTATATCTGTAATATCATTTATCCGGGTCAGGGTATACCTGTAATATTCATATACTTCTGGGTCATGTATATCTGTATTTAATTCATCCCAGGTCCTGGTATATCTGTATAAATTCATTTGTCCAGGTCATGGTATATTGTAATTTCCTCCAAGTCATGGTAAATCTTAGATTCATTCATCCCAGGTCATGGTAATCATCTGTAATATCATCCATCCAGGTCATGTGGTATATCTTTACTATTCCTCCATCCAGGTCACGTACTATCTGTAATAGTTCCATCCAGGTCATGGTATAACTGTAATATTCTCTCCAGGTGATGGATATTGTAATATTCCTCCATCCTGGTCATGGTTATCTGTAATTTCATCATCCAGGTCACGGTATAATCTGTATATTCATCATCAGGTAATTGTATAAATCCGGTAATATTCATCCTCCAGTCATGGTAAGACTGTAATATTCATTCATCGGGTCATGGTATATCTGTAATATTCATCCATCCTGGTCATGCATGTGTATATCTGTAAGATTCATTCAGCCAGGTCCGGTATATCTGTATGTATTCATCCATCCAGGTATGTATTCTGTAATAGTCCATATCATCCAGGGTCTGGTATATCTGTAATATTCATCCATCCCTGGTCATGGTATAAATCTGTTAAGTATTCATTCATCCAGTCCGGTATAGTCTGTAATATTCATCCATACCCGGTAATGGTATATCTTAATATTCATCCCATCCAGGTCATGGTATATCTGTAATATTCATTCATCCGGGTCCATGGTATATCTGTAATATTCATTCATCCAGTCATTGGGGGTATACTGTAAAATTCATTCATCCAGGTCATTGTATATCTGTAATATTCATTCATGTAGGTCCGATATATCTGTAATATTCATTCATACGGTCCTTGTAATCTGTAATATCATTCATATTAGGGCACGATATACGTAATATTATCCATCCAGGTCATGGTATATCTGTAATATCATTCATCCATGTCATGGTCTAAGTCTTAATTCCATTCATTTGGGTCACGATCTACTGTAATATGCATTCATACGGTCATGTATTCGTACTATTCATTCATACAGGTCATGTAGATCTGTTAATATTCATTCATCCAGGCATGGTATGATCTGTAATCTTCACCATCCAGGTCACGGTAATAATCTGTAATATTGCATCCATCCAGTCACGGTATATCTGGTAATAGTCATTGCGCATCCAGGGCACGGTATATCTGTAAGATTCATTTCATCCCTGGTCAGGTATAATCTGTAATACATTCGTCCAGGTCACGGTATACTCTGTATATGCATCCATCCAGGTCACGGTATATCCTGTTAATATTCATTTATCCAGGTCATGGTAATTATCTGTAATATCATTCATACAGGGCATGAATATCTGTATATTCATTCATACAGTCGAATGGTAAATTCTGTAATATTCGTCTCCGGTCAGGTTATCTGTATATTCATCCATTCCAGGTCACGGTATAGCTGTCATATCAAGCCATCCAGCTCACGGTATTCTGAATATTCATTCATCCAGGTCACGGTAATATCTGTAATAGTCATTCATCAAGTCACGGTGTGTAAATATTCATTCATCCAGGTCCACGGTATATCTGTAATTTCTTCATCCAGGGTTCACGTATATCTTGTAATATTCATTCATCCATGTCATGTTAATAATCATGGTAATATTCATCCATACCAGGGCTGTAATGGTATATCTGTAATAATTCATTCATCAGTCATGGTAATATCCTTATATTCATCCATCCAGGTCACGGTATATCTTCGTAATCTTCATTCATCCAGGTCACGGTATAATCTGTAATTTCAACCATCCAGTCACGTCTTCTGTAATTCATCCCATCCGGTCACGGTCTACTCTGTAATATTCAGCATCCAGGTCACGGTATAGATCTGTAACTAGTCATATCCATCCAGGTCATGGTATATCTTAATATTCTTCAATCGCAGGTCATGTGGTATCTGTATATTCATTCACCCAGTCATGGTATCATCTGTTAAATATTCATCCCTCCAGGTCACGGTTATATCTGTAAATATTCATTCATCCAGGCACGTGTTCTACTCTGTAAGATTCATTTTCCAGGTCATTGTAATATCTGTAAATATCATTTATCCAGGTCACGGTATATCGGTACATATTCATTATCCAGGTGCATGGTAAATCTTTAATATTTAATTTATCCAGTCATGGTAAATCTGTAATAATTCATTCATGCCAGGTCATGGTCTATCTTAATTTCATTCATCCAGTCTGGTATAATTTGAAATATTTATTTACTAGCCATGGCAATTCTTTGGTAATATTTATTTCAAACTGGACGACTAAACTTCAAATCCAGTTGATCTAACTGAAGACCACAGGCTTATTAAATTTTTGCACTGATAGGTGAGTCTTCCCAACTTCAGGTATGAACATCCATTCATATACATACTCTTTGATGTAATTTATCTTGGCAACATTTGTAGGTTCTTACAGATCTGTGGACATTTCATAATGGGTTTTACATGCGGTTCGGGGCATTCTGGAATGGAGATGCCTCCTGGAGACTTATTTATTAGCCAAATATCCCATCTTCTGTTTTGCATAAGCTTGATTACCAGACAGCATCATCGTGAGATTTATTATGTTCGTCCAGTACAGCCCTTTAGTAGGGTTACTGAAGAGAACCATACTAGGTTCCTGAAAGCAATCCATATCTCTTCATCGACAGAAAGTCCAGATCCAGGTCTTAGCAGTTTGTGCTTCTCTGGGATGTAGCGATGGGCAACTTCATAGAAAACGAAAACATGTTTAGCATTCCGGTTCTAGTTTGAGAACATTAAAGAGTACTAACCCTAAAATAACCTGTCCCAGATATTCATTTTTAACTTGGAATACACAATATAGTTTTCTCCTTTAAATTAACATTCCCATAATGAACCAATCACGTCAATGTATTTTTTTCTGGATGTGTTCCACTTAATCCCATTGCACATGCAATTTGGGATTATCTAGCCTCAGTCCTGCTCTATTATACGCACGTGTGGCCTCATGCATTAGAGGTACAAAAGTTGCCAGTGCTATTAATTTTGTCCCATATCGGACATTATCTTTTTAATTGGCTGTACGCTGTTAGATAACTTCTTCTTGTTGAAGTAGTAAACGCACAATGCAAACTTTTGAATAGCATTGGCTAATGAAGTACTGGGCAGCACTTAGGTGATAACATTACCTTTCACGTGGCCCACTTCACAAGATATTAAGAAATGCGGACAAATCATAGAGGACATTAACACCATCTGACCAACCTAGTTATCTAAAGTATTGTGGGGTTTGGGAAAGTTCCATGGGATTCGTCCTGCATGGCGTTTGGTTGGTTTTGTCCACATCATCTCATGTAATAACCCTGTCTGCCTCGCTCTGAAGAATCTTCTCTAAAGCTCTCTGTTAGATTGCTGGCAAGTTTTCCCTTAACCTTGAATGTGAGTCCCAGTGCTGTCCTTTGCTACATGACCTCATTCGTTGTACCATTGGTCAGCTGCAGATTTACCCCAGCACGCCCATAAACTACAAAGCTGGATGTTCCTTACTGAGGCCACAAGCCCACCTTTTGGATTAATTTGGTCAGAAAAAACACTCAAAACTCCGTTCGTCAAAAAATGTTAAATTTCAAAAACTAAAAAAAATTATGTAAATTGAAATCAACAAAACAAAAACTTTCAATTGTTACATGTTTATTCCAATAAATAAAATAATATATTGATTAAATATTCCTATTAGTATCCTGCCATGGTCATACTAATCTTGCCATGTTAGTGATCTACTGTCCTAGCTTGGTGAAGTTGGGTTGAAACCGCTCAGATCTCTAATGATCAACTGATTACCCGGTGGGGAGGGGGGGGGGGGGGGGGTCATTTGGGAGGACAGAAAACTGACACAATAAATGTCCTGAGACTCAGTAACTTTCAATGTATACCGAGAGAAATGGCTAGATGGGGCAGATGAAAGTATTGTGAACTTGTGGTGAACTCAGTGGGCTGGCCCACGGGCCATAAATGCGTATGCGAATAGTGAAGTTTGGGAAGAAATTATGTTTCCCGGTAAGTGGGCAATAAAAAAAACCCCTAATTTCCACCAGGTGCACTAAATGTGTTTAAAATGTATCCCCTGTGAATTGTCACTTGTCTTCCCTCTCCCGCTATTTTCCCACCCTTGGATGCAGCGTAAGAATATTTTCCATTTTCTAAACATAACCCGACACCCTATCCAATAAGGCCATACGTTAACCCTCTAAAATAACAGATATTGTATATTCGGCATTAACGCTCCAATCCCGACTTGCTACAAATCATTAAAAAATATGTTTTTTTATCACTTGGAGGACACACGCGATTCGCTGTCCCCATCTCCACGGGCACATATGCATACGGTAAATTACAATCAATTCTGATGGTAATTATTTTTCAGACGAGAGGAATTGAAGATTAGATAGGAAATGAGTCTGTTCAATACCATTTAATATGAAACTGTTAGATTGCAAGGGAAAAGCACATAGTTTAGATACTTATTATCTGTGCTTCTCTGTTTATGTCACAGGGAATTAACCGTGGAACCTGTCGTGGTAAAAATATATTTTTCGTTCTTAATACAAAGTATTAGGATTTGATATTCACACACATGACACCACAATGCAGCTAAAACCTAATGGTGGAAAAAAAGCCATAAAATCCAGGTGATCTATAAGCCTTTGTGGCATTACCTCAACGAACGTAATCCTCACTATCAGTAATCCACCACGAATAGGGACGAAACATACTCCACCTCCGTGATTTATCTATAACATGTGTTTCCCCTCAACAGAGATAAAATATCTACGGGTAGCCGAGTCTTTAAATTAGAATCTTCAAAAAGACAGAACAACGTCTGGTTACTTTCCCTGCAGGAAATCTGAAATATGGTGCCCCGAAGAGCTCACCTGGAAAAGTTAGAGGGGAGTTCCAAAGATAGGAGCAGCAAGAGAGAATTGGTTAAGGCGGGAGGAAGCAGTGGTTTGTTCGGGGGTGTAATAAAGATTCCTTTCGAAGGTGTGCGGGCAGTCAGGAACATAGGGACCAAGAAAGAAGTAGGAGGTGCAGTAAGAGTTAAGGAATCTTAAAGGTTAAAAGGCAGGGTATTGAATATGATTCTTTTTTTGATGGGAAGCCAACCTTGACTGCAGTATCGGGGTTGTGGGTCTCTTTTGGAGGTAGAGGCGAGATGACTGAGCTGCCAAGTTTAAGATTAAGACTGGGAGAAGCAGAGAGAGATGAGAGGCCGGGAAATACCAAGTAAAACAACAAAAAAACATAGAATGTTTATAAAATCAAGTAGTCAGATGGAGATTATAATTGCACGGATGAGCATTGTTAGTAATGGAGCGCCCAAGGCAGCGGGCATATTACTGGGTTAATGACCACATTGTCATAGAGATGGAGAAGGGTGGACAAGGTCCCAGTTTAAGGGGTGGACATTATGAATTCCCGTTTTAGACAGATTTATTTTAAAAAGCAGCAGCCACCATCCACAGGAAACCGCGAGCGATATTTAGAATTTGGTATTTCACCTCAGGGGTTAGCAGGGGGTGACAAGTAATTTTGGGTATCATCTGCGTATAGGTGATACTTAAGAGCCAAACAGACTGATATTTCCTCCCAGAGATAGTGTGGGGTAGAACAGGACAAGGGTTCTAATACCGACCCGGATGGACCCCCAATTTAGCGGAACTTGAGAGGAAAGTCTTATTAGCAAAGAGACAGACAAAGATCTTTAGAGAGATAAGAGGCAACAACGCCACAGCTTGATTTCAGAAGCCCAGAGAATCGTAAAAGTTGCAGATAAGAGAGTGGTCACATCCACTCAGTGGCCCGAGTCACAGTAGCGAAGGAAATTTGTATCTGAATTGAGCCAGTACATGGGTTGTGGGGTGATTAATTGTGAGTTTTGGTAGGGGGCCAAGGAGTTAACAGTCAACCTCTATGGTTTATAACACCATAGATCAGAGACAAAGGAACGAAACCAATATTGGTCTAATATCAACCTGTGTGTCCACCTATAGACTACTGTTGCTTCTTTACACACATTAGCAGACATTCGTCACATTAGTGGCCCCCACCACCAATAGACCTTTTTACCCATGGGAGAGGTGTAGGAACCAGAGGGTGGCACCGTTGTGCAAAACTAGTGTGAAAGAAAGGATTCCTGTTTCTGGGAAAGAATGTAAAGCACTGTAGACACTACAACATGGGCTACCTATGGATATGTCGTTTTTTTCCAATAATTATTTTCTTTTTAGAAAAAAACATTTATATTTTAACATTTTTATTTTTAGAATCAGGCATGATCGGGTTTTAAATCCTAAACAGCGTCTGAGATGGTAGAAAGAGAAATACAAATAATGCCATATAGCGGCGTAGTGATTAGCAGGAACACAAAGTGTCATTCAAACACGTGATTTAAACGCATTTCGGAAGCCTAATAACCCTTCAAGCCTTAAGAGCATCAGTATTTTAATCCGCAGAACACTTTTAACAGGCCGCCTTAAAGAAGGCATAAACATTATGTAAGAAGAGGTATTGGATGTGTCCTGTAGCACCGAATGGTTATTTACAATAAAGATGGGCAGACCATCATCAGGCAGTGGGTTGAGGTAATTATGGGGAATGGAGAATGTTCTGTACAGACAAACAGTACTGTGTTGGCGATTAAATGTACACATTCTTTATTTTCTCCACAGATGCTCGACTTGATGTCAACTTTACCTTAATACAGTTCGCACTTATAAGAGCTGTTAGTGCAGATCTGCAGGGCGCTGATGTATTTTACTGGAAGGTTTTTACTAGATGTCCTATTTATAGAACAAGCTGCAGCCTACATGGTCATCACTTATGGCAGAAGGGTCTGGGCGAACCCCTGCCTACTACGTCTACGTTAGGCGCCACGGGGAGCTCTGGTTCCTGTAATCCTCTGGAAAACTTATTTTATATTATTTATTATTACAGGAGCCATTGTTTCTTATAACGAGCACCTGCTGCCTTTAAAATGACTCCAGTGATGCTGCAATATATTCAAATCTTATAGTAATATCAGGAGTGGTGTTTCCATCGCGGCTGTGAGCTGTGACATGATATTTCAGCCCAACGACTGCAGACATCCCCCCCGCCGAACTCGGCTTCCGGGCATGTGGAAAAGGGGCGTGGTCAGTGGGCTGGTAAGGAAGACGGCATGGCCTGGGGGTGTGGGTCAGGTGGAGTCAGAGGCTCCCAAGGGCGTTCTGCGGGAAGGGTAATAACTTAAGGGGCTTCCAGGGGTGGAGCTTCCACAGTCTTGTGGTCGCGGGAGTTTGGGATGGTCTCGCGGCGATCCCCCTGAATCATTTAAACTCGCTGAGGTGGGATACCTGTGACTCACGATATTTAGGTTTAATAGGGTTTTTACAGGTATCTCCCCTCTCATTTTTTTTTGGTGTTGATATGTTGTAGGGAATCTCCCATAACCTAGACCCTTGCTAGGTTTAAACACAATAATCAGCCCCAAAGATCCTTACCAGCCACAACCTCTTGCTGTTCTTCCGCATTAAATTGCATAAGGGAACGGACCTGCATCCGCGTCTACATTTCGATTTTAGCAGTTTTCGATGTTTCTTCGGCGAGGGCCCCACCGGGGGATTTTGTCCCCCCCCCCCCCTGTTACCCCCGTTGGCCAGTTCCAATGCTGGTTGGTGCTTGGACATGCCCTTGGGTAATATTGATAGAAATTTCCACCTATTTGACAGAAATTTAATTGGACATGTCAGTAAATTTATGCAATTCGGCATGGTAATCTAAGTATCTACCCAAAGGGGGGGACATCCCAAATAGTATTTTGACCGGTCAGTTGTAAATATCCCAGTGGAAATGAGGATGAACTGTCCCACATAATGTGAACAATGCAATGCAGTTTCCTGGTGTGGCAAACAACTTTCATGGTGTGGACATTTTTATACCTATCCCAACCCTGGGGGGGGACCGTGGTGCAATGTGAAGCCGATTCAAGACCTACCCTCTCTGACCTGTAACAAGCCCCGCCATGCCCCAGACCTGTCCAATTAGACTCATGAGTTTAATTAAACAAGTTTCCCACCTTTTATTCATAATAAATCAATTTCTAGTTTTTTGGGGGGAGGGGGAGGTACTGAAAAGGGTTTTCAAGGCATACCGCATCAGTGCTACATTGTAATTCAGTACTTATGTTTGTATATAATATAACATACACAATTCTTATACGGTACAACACCTCGATTCTAGTAAAAATACTTGTCCTATAGCCACTTATTCCTTTTGGTTTCCTGTAGTTGATTAACACTGCACAGTTCAACGCGATACTGGTACCAGGCCCACTGAAGGTTTGTGTTAGGGGTTTCGTTTTGGGATCCGGTGGCAACTGGCGTGCAGGTTGGTAGCATGTTCCGGGCAGGTTTCGGGTCAGGTGCGGTTATGGAACCATACCAGCAAAGTGCAGGAACAGGTAACAGTTTTAAGGCTGTAGTCGGGTCTAAAAAAAATTCACAATTTAACAACCATACAGGAAGTTTCTTAATCGTTTAAAATGGTTCTAAATTTGTCCCCAACCAATCAGATGTTAGCTTTGGAAATGGTTAAACTACGATCTGATTGGTTGGGCGAAATTAGGACACCATTTTAACACGAAAAACTTTTATTGAATCCCCTGCTAGTTTCCAGTCCAATTTTCATAGAACAAATTTTAAAAATTTTTCCCTTTTCTAATATCCTGAGTCCAATAATTTTTGAGTCAAATTCCGTCAATCAAAACTGCCAGTTCCCAATGGAAAGAAGGCTTCGGGCACCCATAAACCCATATAATATGCATCACGGGTATGGTGAATGGGTAAACTTGGATGGACATATGTCCTTTAAACAACATGGACCGTACTAATATGTTATGGTATGTGACTAAGTATGTCATTAGGCTAGGCCACACGAGCGCGTTTTTCGCAGCGTTTGCGCACAAGCGTTTCGCGCTCGCGATTTTCGTAAAATGAAGCGCGGGAACTGCAAATTCCCGCGATTTCCGATGGCGCATTGCGATTGCGCGTCCATTCGTCGTTTATGGTACGCATACGTCACCATTTTTGGTGCTTAACTTCCATAACTGAAAAGGCGAAAATGCATGCGCAAAAACGCGACCGCGAGCCTCGCAAGAATCGGAGCACACATCGCGTCGTAACGCTCGCGATTTTTTGGTGCGCGATTCCTGTTCGTTGCAGTTGTGGCCGTCACCCTTTACTGTTTTCCCAGGATTAAAATGCGTATAGTATATTATCAAGTAACGTCAGCTGCTAGGCAGAGTCTAATTTCTACTCACTTCCTCATAAAAGCCAAGCAAGTTGTTTTGACAAGATCTATTCCTCCTAAATCCATGCTGTTACTACTTATAATTCAGTCCTTGAAACATACTCTAGAACAGTCCCTTATTAAACTTGCAAGGATCATCCCCACCCTGAAGTTAAAGCCCCCCAAAACCTAAATCCCCCTCACTAATGCCCCCCCTGTAAGGTTAATAACATCGTATATCCTTCACTTAACACCCCGCTTCGACATAGGGTTCTCCTTGCGCCCCCCCCCCCCAATTCCCAAAAACTCCCACCCGGAGTGACCTTGCATAGTCCATATAGGAACTCTGCCTCCTGTCTCGCCCCTCGTGGAGAAAAGTTTGGCATGCGTACTGCATCCCTTCGGCCCTCCTCCCTCTCCCTCCCTCTCCCTCCCCCTACATAAAACCTTGTCCCATATCATAGTATTTCTTCCCCCAGCCCCCAACCGTAAAAAATAAAATTTTAAGAAAGTCCCCTAATTCTACTTACCTTCCCTCTCTCCCACTCCCCCACTTCCGAGAAGCCGGCAAGCCCGTCCATGATTGGCTGCCTCTCAGCCAATCACGGACGCGGCTGCCAGTCCTGTCCCCTGCTTGCAGTGTCTTGCAAGCAGAAGGGCCGGGCTGTTCGTCAGAGGAGAAGAGGGAAGGTAGTAAGATTGGGCACTTTCTTAAATTATTTTAAGCGTTGGGCTGGGGGAAAGGCAACCTTATTATAGGTCAAAGTTTATTATAAGGGTGGACATGCCCCTTTAAACTTACAGGCTGTAATTACCTGGCCCCCCCCCCCCCCCCCCCCCCGTTCCTGAACGACTCATCACCCACCCTGTAATGAAACAATTTCTTTTGTGTTGTCCCACGAAATTGGGACACTTTTTTCTTTCCCATATATATAAGGGTACAATCCTCCAATGTTGGGATTTTCAAAACGTTTGTTTCATGGTCCTAAATACAATGTTGATACCCCAACCCCCCCCCACACAAACACCGGGGTACACACCCCTACTGACTTCACCTTCTGTTTTCCATTGAAGTCATACTTAAACGGTAACTACAGTCAAAAAAATAATTTTAATCATCCTCAATGAATTAGTTATGTAGTCAAACATGCAAAAAACACATACCCCCAACCTCATATGGGTACACACTTAATGACCTACCCGTCCATTCCTGTGGCAGCCATACTTCAGTGTAAATAAAGTCAAAAAATAACAAGTTTTGATCTATTCTTAAAAAAAGCCAGGCCCCCCTCACCCAGGACCCCGGTACACACACTAACTTATCTACTTACCATTACTGTGGCAGCCAGACTTAAAAGGGTAAACCAAAGTCCAAAAAACCAAATTTTGACCATCATCAAAGAGTTTGTTTTTTAAACCCCCCAACTCGACCACAGGTACACATACCTCTGACCTACTCTCCATTACTCTGAACAGCCCATACTTACAGGTTAACTATATAAAACGAAATTTTGACTGATCGTTCAAACGTTGTTTTTTTTTTACTTCGCAACCTAATCCGGTACAACATCCTACGACCTACCTTCCATTTCATGGACCATTTAAAAGGGTACACATAGCAAAAACTATTTTTGACAATCATCACAAAGTTTTGGTTTTTTTACCCCCAATCGACACAGGTACAACACACCTACTGAGTTACGTATCCCTTACACTGTGGCAAGACATCCTTAAAGGTAACTAAAGTCAAAAAAAAAATTATTTTTTTTATCAATAATCAAAAGTTTGTTTTTTTTAACCCTCACGTTGCACAGGTAACTGACCTATCCCTCCATACTGTTTCCAGCCCTACCTAGGTAACAAAATACAAAAAATGTTTTGACCAATCTCAAAAATTTTTGTTTTTTTTAATCCCCAACGGACACAGGTACCACACACCACTGATCTACTTATCTTTCTATGGCAGCCATGCTTACAGGGTAACGTAAGTCAATAATCAAAAAGGTTGTTTTTAACTTCCAACCTGATCCAGGTACACACGCATATTGACCTACCCTTCCATTTTCATGGCAGCCATATTTAAAGGGTAACAAATCGTAAGAAAAAAAACAATTTTGACTAATCATTACGAAAGTTTGTTTTTTTTTTAACCCCTAACCCAACAAAGGTACACACATTACTAAGACTATTACTGTGGCAAGCCATACGTAAAGGGTAACAAGTAAAGGGGGGGGGTAACAAAAAACTAATTTGATCAATAATCAAAAAATTTTGTTTTTTAACTACTTCACCTGACACAGAACGCACACCACCTGAGGGTTCATTCATATCATGTGCAGATCATATGTTAAAGGGTAATATAGAAAAAATAACACATTTTGCCAATCACATCCACAAAGTTAGTCTTTATCCTCCAACCTGACACAAGTACAAACACCAACAACTCACCTTTAATGCATGTGAAAGCCATAGTTAAGGTAATAAAAAAATCCACAATGTCCTTTATCATTGCATTATTGAGTTTTAAAATCATTGTACAAACACACACATTCGCCTTCACAAATGGCGGCCTTTTCAAGCCAAATTCAAAGTTTATACTTAAGACTTTCTCTTTATAGATTCTAACTGATTGGCTCTTGGGTGGGTTTTTAAACATGCTCAGAATCTCTACGGAATCACCCAGGGACTGGGTCACGGGCAAGACCATACGGTCTCCACTATGGGTCCTGCAAACAGAACGTCAATATTTTGGAAGCATTTATTTATACACAACAAAAGGCTAATGGTGCAGGTAAGGTCATTAGGTGGAAAAAGATTTTTAACTGAACATTCAATGCGGAATTCCGGCATTACCAATGATAAACGAATATCACTGTGAAGAGACCACTGAAATTCTGTATTCTGTTTGTTATTGTGTGGAGATTGGTTCCTAGCATTTATGGGTGTAAGGGCCATATTAATAGACCCCACGGTAATGGCTTTTTAGCGATACTGGCAGTTAAGTTTATTGTACGATCGCGGTCATACATTTACGACCAAACGTTTTGGTAATTACAGACGTTCGATATTACCGAACATTGTGGGGTAGAATGCCATGCGGTGTAAACTACCAAATGTATTCTATGGAGACGTAATCACATTTTTCGTTATCGTAGCTTTATGATCAGTATGGTTAATTATGAGCGGATCGTAATTATACTATAATGCGGTTAAATTAACGATTCGTTATCTTAGCGGAAATAAATGGTCAGTTTAAACAATCGGTTCCAATCGTAAAGGTGCGTATTCTAAAAAAGCATACCGCGCCTTTACAAATACAGTTCTAGTCACAGGATTCTGATGTAAGGGTATACTGACAGTAATTCTAATGGTAATGTGGGGGAAGAGGCCCTTAATTCTGCCTGTTAGTGGATGGGGTTCATTGGAAAATGAATACATATTCCTTTTTTTCTGAAACCTATCGATCTTATTGTTTAGTTTCCCTTGGTAACCATGTGATCGTCTCTGTGATGTCCAATTAAGAGGCCACTCTTGCCACCTGGGGTTGGGCTTTGGCCTAGTAGCTGTAGGTGCCATCCTCCTGTTCCCCCTACCCAGAGGGTGTAGGCAATCCAAAGACTTATTAAGGAAGGAGGCAAATGGCCCCCAGGAAAACATTGTATTGTTGTTTATGCACTAATAAACTGTGAAAATTCACTAAGACGTAGTGGGCTCCTCTTGCGTATATACGCTTGGGGCTCGTCCCTGTTGATGTATAGAGCTTATGTGCAGATAAACCCATCCCTGGTGATTTTTGTGACATTTTTGTTTGTTGTTGAGATGGAGCGGTCCAACGTTTGGCTGCCTCGCTCTTTGCAGTTTTTTTTCTTTTAAAATCCTGCATAGGTCGATTCCTTGAATTTTATCAACTGAAAAGCGTTTCATCGCATTATAAGTAGAGATCTAAATCTATAGAATTTAGATGGAATAATTTTTGTTCTTATAGCACATAATCCAATTCTTATTACTTTTATAGAAATTTATTATATAATTTATATTTCAAGATTTTACTATTGATTTATCTGGGTTTTTTTCCCTATCAAGCAGTGTAAAAATTGGGATTGGTTGTCCTTGTAACCATCTTGAAATGTGCATCGGTTAGATGTCATAATTAGGGATGGCAGGTTCGCAGGATTCCGACTCCGGACCGCCGGAGTTATCACCGTTCACGAACAGCGCATTTGTTTTCCGGATTTTCCGCCTTCCGAACTTCCGATCGCGGATTTTTCGTATTTTTTCCAAAACTTTTGCGAAATTACGAGTTTTTCACGTATTTTCGAAGATTTTCGAAATACGGGAACCATGTCTTGTCGAAATACATATTTTCGAAAATAAATGAAACTTCGTATTCGAAAATTCCCGAAAATACGTGAAAAACTCGTATTTCGAAAATTTTCTAAAATAACGAAAAATCACGTTATTATTTCAAGGTATTTTTAATTTTTAACGCCGCTCGCAGATTTTCGTTTTTTTTCGAATTAGCGGACCTCGAGCGGACCGGATTTGCGAAGTTCAGAACATCTATAGTCATAATGCTTGTATACAACTGCATCGACAGGAAAGTTATAACATTTTGTTTGTTAGCTGGCAGAGCAGTCAATTTGGGGCTTCTCTCTGTTTTGCCACAAACAAAAGCTTTTCTGAGCCTTTTTCAGAATCTTTGAGTTGGATCCCTGGCATTGAGATTTTTCTCGGTACACAGTCAACTCCTTAACTTTTTTTCCTTTTTCCCTTTTTGTTGGTCCCGTGTATTGGAGTTTTCTCTCACAGTCACTGAACAGCGGATTTCATGTCGTTAGTAAGTATAAAATCTAATCTGAAAACCTGAAAATCAGATGGTCATTTGTTTTTTTTATAACATAAATATATGTTGTATTTTTTATTTATATTTATACAATGTATTAAATATATAGATTTATATTTTATATTGGTTTGGCTGGTTTTTTTTCTCCTACGCAACAGTTTTTTTTAAGTGTAAACACAAATGGGATTGGTTGGCCATGGTAAACAATCTTGAAATTTGCATAAGTGTGTCATAATCTATGAGGATCAAACTGCCTACCGGAAAGTTTATAACCTTTTGTTTTGTTTTTGTTGAGCTGTCGAGCAGTCACATTTGGCTTCTCTCGTTTGCCACAAACAAACGCTTTTCTGGGCTTTTTTCAAATCGTTGAGTTGGATCCCTGTCATTGAGATTTTTTTTTTTTACCTTTTTTTCTTTTTGATAAGTTTGGAGGTCCCTGTGTATTGAGAGTTTTTCTCTACCCAGGTCAACTCCTTAACTTTCCCACTGAACAGCGATTTCATCGTATTTCAGTAAAGTAGAAATCTAAATCTGAAAATACTATGTCTTTTTTGTTATATAACATAAAGTGTTATGTTTTTATTTATAATTTATAATGAATTAAGAATTACATTTTATTTTGGTATGGTAATTGGGTTTTTCCTACCAAGCATTTTTTTTTTTAAAGTGTACTAAAATAAATGGATTAGGTTGTCAGGAACCATATGAAAGTTGCATAAGTGATGTCATAATGCTTAGGATACAAACGCAATAACACAGGACAAATTTTAAATACCATTATTGTATATAGTTATGTTGAACACATAGCAGACGCCAATATTCCATTTTGGCTTTCTCTCTGATATTCCGACAAAACAAAAGCTTTTTCTGACCCTTTTTTTCAGAATCTGTGAGTTTTGGATCCCTGGCATTGAGATTTTATCTCTGTAGGTCGATTCCTTACCTTTTTTTAAAACCTTTTTTTTCTTTTTGGTTAAGTTTGAGTCCCTGTGTATTGAGAGTTTCTCTACACAGGTCAACTCCTTAACTTTCCCAACTGAACAGCGATTTATCGTATTAGTAAGTGGAAAAGTTGTAATCTTGTAGATCAAGATTTTAAAAAGAATTAACCTGTTTTTTTGGCAAAATGAGTTTGGGATACAATCAGATACGCTGGTGAATCCCAGGTAATTTTGATTCAATGAACGTAGTATTGCACAGTCACATATAATTCATGATAATAAAAAACTATTTTTATGTAAACATAAAGTGAAATGTACTTTGTATAACAATACAGGCAAATGAGTGTTTTTTGGAAAATTTCAAGATCGTTTCCACGTCTTGGACTTAAAATGAAGGTAAGGCTGCTGCAGAACTTCTGTATTAACACTAATGAGTTAAGGGCACCTATACTAAAAATAAGCCCTCCTCCTCCTGACATGACTTTCTATACAATCTATCATACCAACTGCCAAACCGGCCCAGCATACCAACTGTCAAAACTCTGTCACTATTCCATGCATAGTCAGAATTGCACACAGCAGTAATATTTTATGATTACTTTGACTAACAGCTAAAATGTAGTGCTTCAGATTAGATGTCTATATAAATAAGGGGACAGAACGCAACAAAAAATGGTAAGAGTTTCCCAGTGATTTTTTTTTTTCCATTATTTTATACACTGCACCCATTAAACGGGTTATAATTTTGGTTGTAAGACACTCATTTAGTCCCCCAATAATCTCATCCCTGTAGGGTGCACCAAGGGCACGCTACTCCTATAACACGCACATGTACATTCCATTCTAAAGTGTATTACCCAGGGTGCACTCCCTATAACCGAACATGTTTGTATTCATTCTAGTGTATTACAAAGGTGCACTAACCTATCAACGAGCACAGCACATTCTTCTGGTGTATTCAATGTGCACTAACATAAACGAACATGTACATTCATTCTAGTGTATTACAAGGGTGGCCAACTCTATAAACGCCCATGTACATTCATTCTAGTGTATTACCCGGGTGCACTACCTATAAACGAAAACATGTACTTCATTCCTAGTTTAGTACAAGGGGTGCCCTAACTCTATAAACGCACATTCATTCATCTCTAGTGGTATTACAGGGTGCGCTAACCTCTAATAAACGCACATTTACATTCCTTCTAGTGTATAAACCTAGGACACGCTACACTATAAACGCACATGTACATTCATCTAGTCTAAACAAGGGCGCGCTAACTAATAAACGCACATTTACATTCAATTCTAGGGTATAAAAGGGTGCGCTAACTCTATAAACGTAACATGTTTTTTTTTACATTCATTCTAGTGTAAAACAGGGGGCGCGCTAACTCTATAAACGCACAATGTACTTCATTCTAGTGTTAACAAAGGTGCACTAACTAAAACGCACATGTACAGTCCCCCCTTCTAGTGTATACATGGTGCCTAACTCTATAACACCTGTTTTATTCTTTCTAGTTGTCTTCAGGGTGCACTAATTCTATAAACGCACACGTATCATTCATTCTAGTGTATTACAAGGGTGCGCTAACTCTATAAACACACATGTACATTCAATTCTAGTGTAATAACAAGGGTGCACTAACTCTATAAACTCACAAGTCATTTCATTCTAAGTTATTACAAGGGTGCACTAACTAATATATGCACGAAGTACATTTCATTCCTATTGTACTACAAGGTGCAACTAACCGAACAAACACATACATTTCATTCTAGTGTATAACAAGGGTGCGCTAACCTATAAACGCACCGGTACATTCAGTTCTAAGTGTAAAACCAGGGGCGCGCTAACTCTTAAACCACATGTCATTCTTCTAGTGTATAACAAAGGTGCACTAACTAATAACGCACATGTACAATTCATTCTAGTGTATTACAAGGGTGCGCTAACTCCTATAAACACACTGTAAATTCTTTCTAGTGGATTACAAGGTGCACTACGCTATAAACGTCACACGTACATTTCTTCCTATGTATTACCAGGGTGCGCTAGAACTCTATAAACACAATGTACATTCATTCTGTGTAGAACCAGGTGCACTAACTCTATAAACGCACAACGTAATTCATTCTAGTGTATTACAAGGGTGCGGCTAACTCTATAAACCCCTGTACCTTCATTCTAGTGCTAAATAACACGGTGCACTAACTCTATAAACGAGCACAAGTACATTCATTCTAGTGTATTACAAGGGTGCACTACTATAAATGCACAGTACATTCATTCTAGTGTATTACAAGGGTGCACTAACTATAAACACACAGTACATCAGCATTCTCAGTGTATGACAGGGTGCCTAACTCTGATAAACACACAAAACATTACTTCGGTGTATACAAAGGGTGCACTAACTATTAAATGCACAAGTACAGATCATTCTAGTGTATACACATGGCGCGCTAACTCTATAAAACACACACGTACATTCATTCTAGTATATTACCAGGTGGCACTAACTATAAATGCACACGGCATTCATTCCCCCTAGTTATTACAAGGGTGCACTAACTCTATAAACGCACAACGACATTCATTCTAGTGTCTTACAAGGGTGCACTAACTCTATAAAACGCACACGTACATTCATTCTAGTGTAGTACAAGGGTGCACTACAAACTACAAAGGTGGGTAATATCTTTATCATAGTATTTTTGGTTATTTTGCTTAAATATTTTCATGTTTCTTCTGATTTATACGGAATTTCCAATCTAGCGAAAGCATAGGATGGCAATGAGAGAAGGTAAATCATCTGGTGATATTTACGTAGGAAGTGAGATACTTCCCAGGAGACTAAAGACGTCCCGATGGAGAAAATTTCAAGTGTCGGTGCAGAAATTCTTTCTTGGTCCCTTGCAAAAAGGGTGCATCGAACCAGAAAACAAGAAAAAGGAAGAGAATAAACCAGGTATGACAAAAAATCCCAGAAATAAGATTTTGTTCTATTTTGGTTTATTACTGGAATAATAAAGGGACATTGATACGATTCTTTAATTCCTATCAAAGCCATTAGTGTCCTATTAAAAGGCCATTATACTCACCTCCCCCTCGCTCCTCTTCATACCTACATAGTGCCCATGGTATGATCTAAAAACCGTCTAACCTCACCCCTGGGTAAATTTACTAGCTCTGTACTTAATTACATTAAGATTCATGCCTTTATTATCATAACTACGGTAATGTGTTTATTATCATAACTAAAGTAATGTGTTTATTATCATAACTACGGTAATGTGTTTATTATCATAACTACAGTAATGTGTTTATTATCATAACTACGGTAATATGTATATTGTCATAACTACGGTAATGTGTTTATTATCATAACTACGGTAATGTGTTTATTGTCATAACTACGGTAATGTGTTTATTATCCTAACTACGGTAACGTGTTTATTATCATAACTACGGTAACGTGTATATTATTATAACTACGGTGTTTATTATCATAACTACGGTAACGTGTATATTATTATAACTACGGTAATGTGTTTATTACCATAACTACGGATAACACTGTACGTACTGACTGGACTGTATGTAACGTGCCATAACTAAAGTCATGTGTTTATTATCATAACTACAGTAATGTGTTTATTATCATAACTACAGTAATGCCTTTATTATCATAACTACGGTAATGTGTTTATTATCATAACTACAGTACGGCACGCGCGGGGCTCGCCAGCATGCGCGACGAGGATGTTCCTTCCGGGCGGGAGGGGGGGGCTTCCTCCTGGTTTTTGTCCTTTATAAAAGCGTTCATTAAAGATAGAGTATAGGTGGTAGGGCGGAGGGTGGTAAAATGTGTTAGTGGTCATTTGTTACTATGGGACTGTTTCAGTTGGTGAGAAAGTGTCTGGGGTTATGAGCACGGTGGGGGCACTACGTCCCTCGCTCCCAATGTTGGAAGCTATGCAGTCTCCCAGCCATATCCTGGGCTCTCGTCTGGTGTGTTGTTCGGAAGGTGTTTGGGGATGTGGTGGAGTGTTTGTGGTCTTAAATCTGCATAGCCGGGCGGGTGGTTTGAGGGAATCAGGCTGGTGGTGTGGAGACAACGTTGAAGGGAGTGCGTGAAATGTTTTAACCGGTGACCGGGCCGGCATGTTTGGTATAACTTACCGTTCGCCAAAAGAATGCCCTGGGAACGTAGGGTGCGCCGGCCCGGGCGGTCTGCGTACTCTCGGCTGGGGAGCTGTTCAGGAGGGGAGCTTGTGTTTCCATGGTTGCGGTGTTTTCCGTGGTAGCGAGCGACAGCTATTTGTACTGTTATTTCTGCACGGAGTACAAGCAGCCGGTGTAGGACTGTACAACTAATGGTACGTGATATCGACAGGTCGGCCGCCGTTAGACTGTGACGCTAGGGGGACGGTGATATACACCGGGGGACGGCGCCCTAAGACGTGGATAGCTATGTGGTACGGGAGTCGGACCAGGGGGAAAGGGGGACGGGGCGTGGGACGCATAACTGGACCGCTATTGACGGGTGATCTCACCGGATGTCACCGGTTATACTGGGACAGCGTATTGTGTTTGTATGGTCGTCCCTTGTACGAACTGTAACGCGGTCGGTTGGACGTTGGAATGTCACCGGCGAGCGGACCGGTTGAGGGACCGACAGTGATTGTGGACGTGATGTCCGCCAAGAGAGGACGGCATCTAGAGCTGTGACAGCGTTTTGTGGCTCAAAGGTGATGTTACCGGGGGAGGCGAGCCATGATAGAGCTGTGCTCCCGGGACCAGGAGGGCAAGTGGGTGGAGGTATCGGGTAAATGTTTGTATGTGAGGGGCGAGGTCGAGAGGCTGGCAAGGATGGCCGATATTGTGTCAATGGATCAGGCTCATGGGGTGTGTTGTCACCAGGGCATAATGGGAAATCGCGGGGGCGGTTTCAACGGCGCAAGTAAAATTCTGCTGATTGGCGTGCATGCGGTTGTCTCCATGGATGGGTTCTGATAGGGTAAAGCCATGCGGAATCACGCTTGTGGTGTCTTTTGGTGTCAATACGGTAGGGGTCAGCTGTTCCGGGGGGAAATAAAGGACAGGTGGAAAATGGGTCAGAGGTAGCATGCACGGGAGAGGCAGGGCAAAAGAATGACATAGTGCGTACTGATCGGGCGCACGCGGGCATGACGAGCGAGAAGTGCGGAATGGTGCGAGGTGCAAGTCAGGGGAGGTGTGGTTAGGATTTTTGGTGTGGAGGTTAGAGGACCGAAGGTCACGCGGGGTTGAGAGATGGGGTCGTAACTAAGTTGGGAAATTGTATTGTGTGATATATGTGTTACCATACCGGGGGGGGGGGGCCCTCTCCTTCCTGTGTGTATTTCCATCCATGGAACTTCCAGTGTGGGAGGGCTTCGCTCGTTTAGCTTGGAAACAAAAGATAACCAGCGAGTGCCTGCGGAAAGTAAACTCTTATGTAGCGCATCCCTTGCTTGTGCCATAGAGAAGCAGATGTACAGGCCACAATCTACGTGACACCGCCCCAGCACTGTCACTCGGTAGCCTCGACCCATGTTGCAGGTTGTTTCGTCAAACTCGCACAGGGACTGAGTGAGAAAGTAGAATGCAGTAGTCGTGTAGAAGGTATCAAGTGTGCAGTTGTAACCATGGTCCATCCCTTGCATGTATGATGTACCCTACGGTACACAACATCACTCACAAATTTAAATGGCCTTCCAAAGTTTAATAAGGGCCCTTGCTGTTTAAAATGTCTTAAGCTATGAATAGGTTTAGTGAGCAGAAATGAAATTGATACCCACAGGCATCGATAGGCATCATTATTATTTTGTGTTAATTTTGTTGGTGTACAATCGTAGACACGCCCTCCATCGCGAGGGGAGCCCGGCCCCTAGCCGTTTTACGCGCCCTGATTGAAACTGCCTTGAAGGTGAAAATCTGACTGTTTAGAGAATAGCAATATCAAAAGTGTCTCCAGGATGCCACTTCTGTCGAATGAAATGAAATCTTTTTTGTGACACATGCTCACCGCTCATAAACAATGTTTTGGGTGTTCTTCTATCGGGTACTTATTACCACCCTCACCACCCAGTGTAGTACTCAGTCTGCCCATTATAACCTATGTACACCACTTCTAAGCTCTAAAGCGGCGTGTTATTGCTGGGCTTGACCACGATGTGTTGTGGCACGGTCTATTGCGACCGATGATTGTTCTGCGAGATAGATGTGGATAGGTTAAGGTGATCCTCCTGGTTGATCAGACAGGAGCCCAACCAATCCTGTTTTCTGCTGTCAAAGGACGTACAGCATGCGAGCGACTGTATGGCCGAAAGATGAGTTTGCGATACACGTTGTGCATCTCGGGTATCACCCCCGCCGATTTGACAGTGAACAAATACAAAATAACACGCTAAATGACACACGTGTCCATAAAGCGCATAAACATAAAGTGCCTTACTTGTGTAAAGTGCACAGTAATATACATTAAAAAATATTAGTAATCCAATGTATCACAAAAAAGGCCACAAAGGACAATGTTTTGAATGTAAACATATTAGGAGTGAACAAAAGGGGGCCCACATGCCCCGGGACGTCCTTCCCGATATGATATGTAATGGTGAAACTGACGCCCCTTCCAATGTCCTTTCTGTGCTGTAATTCACATTACAAAATGACGATTTTAATATTAAAAGCATTATATACAACTGACATCACGCGGATCCTCATGTTATCCGTCTTAGAATACATGTCTTATAGGGTTTCTTAGTAAGTCAGTGTTTACTCTAAAGAAGCCTCATTGCAAATGCGGATGATACATAGAAACCTGTGTTCTTTGTTGGAGTGGGTATTGCAGGTTTTAAAGCATTGAATGAGTTTTGGAGTTTGACCAGTCACCGCTTCCCGGCAATCGCCATTCTGACTGTGAGATACGAAATTGTCAAAATTGATGAATACACAATGTGATTTATTATTAAGATACTTAATCGTATTTGGCGTGACTGCGTGAGACACCGATAATGTTCTATGTCATTCACTATAAAGTCATACAAGGAAATCCAACCAGCAGCAGCATTGCTCTGGGCCAAATCAAACTAAGATTTACGAGAGCGCCCTGCTTGGCTATTGGTGATTTCAACCCCTCGTACAAGTTCTTCCGCCAGGGTGCCATTCCAGCCATGCAGCACTTGGAAAATTGCTTGTGGCGCTGTAATGTAATTGTCTCTTGTGATCACGTAGTCACTATTTCCAATGGGCAAGGTCAATAGTAACAAACATCACTACGCATTACTCCTAGCAGCGAACTCACTGCCCTGCTGGTTCCTTGATACTATGATGAGAAACTTAGGTGGAAAGTGGGGGAAATTCACCCCAAGCCCTGTATCGCTGCGTTAAATCTCCATCAACTAGTTTTATTTAATATCCGATTTTGCGGTTGTAGGGAAGAAATCCCACAGGACTTATACACCGCCATTAGCCGGAAAACATAGTGTTTCTTGTTCAGAAAAGAAGATAGGTCACAACTGCATTACTTACAGGTGACTCCCGGGGGCCGTGCATGCTGGCGGCTCTCGAACGGCTTACCAACACCCGTCGGCCACAATGTGTTATGACCAATCCAAAACGGCGAGCAAAGCAAAAACAATGGAAGGAGGCTGCCTCGCTGTCAGTCTTTATAAAAGCAATATTTTAGTTGTGAAACATCCCATTAAAAACGTTTGCTAGGTACAATGCCAAAGGATTACCGAAAAAGACACAATGGTAATGCCTGAACGCGATTGTCGTGAAGGACTCCGATCACTTCACAGAGGCGAAAGGTACACCAATAGTGAAGTAGGTCACGTATTTAAAAGTAGCTAACCAAGTAGTAGCTCGCCAAATGTGATGAACAGGGTGCTATCAATGAAATTAAAAAACATCCATATTGTACTTACATCAAAACAGGAACAGGCTACAACAAGTATATGTGACTGAGAGACTATAGTGTCTATAGAACCAAAATATACATTAACATAAGCGAGCAGCACTAATGTCACAGCGATGTATAGATATAATATATAATCGAAGTGGCCACCAACGAAGGTAATAGACACTATATATACAATAAAATAAAATTATCCAACATATGCAGACTCCAATAATCACAGTAATTACACAAATCGTATACAGTGATAGTGTAATGCCACCCACTGAAAATAGATACACCATGTGACATCTGAGGAGAATTAAGAGTATACGTAATACACTGTAAAGTTAAATAAAATGACTCATATGGACATATAGTATATACAAGAGGTGAGGGGCTTTACTTATATATAACAAAGTGGCATCTGTGTATGGAAATTACATTGAATAAAGAACATGCAATATGCATTCCCTTCGAGGACAAATAAGGATAACTTAGTTGTGCACCTATATGTCCTAATATAGAGACTACAGTAGGTGTAGTGGAAAATAAAAATAAGTGAGAGATACGCTAATATTGCTGAATTCAGAGACCAAATTTTAATCAAGAGAGTGGGCTGAGGACTAGTTCAACAATCTCTATTTAACACCGTGGGGGATTACCGTTTCATAGTAGGTATCCACTTAGCTCTTCTTAAGGAAGTTTCTATCAATGTCCCTTTCCTATTCTTCTTTACATATGTTCGATAGCCTGATAAGAAAAGTCTGTCTTGAATCTGTATGTGTCCTTAGACCAATGTTGTGGACTATAGCTGATCTTATGAGTCATTTTCGTATTGGCGTTTTCATAGTTCCGTAATACGTTGGCCAAAGGTTTGATGGTTTTGCCAATATATTGAAGGCCGCATAAACAGGTGGTCCGAGATAATACTACAACCCTTAGTGTTTGGCAGTGTGCAAAAAAGTTTTATAGTAATATTCCTTTCCAGTGGTGAGTTGGCTTTTAACTTTTTGGTGATTTAGTGCAAATTTACATGTCATTGCTCTAGGTAGGTTACATTTAAAAACCCCACACGGGATAGCCATGTTTTCACTTGAAGGTAAGATCTAACTAACGGGGATGGGAGAGTACTTAGTAACCGATGTTCCTAGCTGTTTGGCGCAGGACACTAAACAGCCTCCAAGATTTATGGGAGGGCAATGAATCGGACTTTGTGAGTGTAGTCTCTATACTAATGTGAAAAAACTTATGGGTATCAGAATTACGATATGGTGTGGGATACAGCCATGTTAGAGAAATACATAAGATTGTTAAGCGGCATACAGGGGGTTAAAGCTTTGAAGAAATTTCCGACCTTACTGTAATATTGCATAGATCCCTGCATGGATGCGTGGAACGACAACCTTACTCGGAGTTTCGTTCACTAATGCAATTAATTTTGGGTCATCACAAAAAGAAACCAAGTGATCAAAGAGGATCGTCTCAAATACAAGATCTTCCTTAGCTTCAGACACAGAACGTCTCATATAGGATGATAATATGACGTAAAATTAAACATAACATGCTTGCTAAAATGGGAGAGAGAATTTGAAAGCTGCTAAACGTAACAAATTCCAAAGGGATAAATTGGATTTGATGTTAAAAACCATGTATATAACTGGAATGTATCCAGTAATCTTGCCCAAATCTAGGGTTCCCGTCCGATAGAAAACCATCATAAATCTCAAAATGGAGTGAGCGTGAGACCGGAATGGCTAGAACGGAGTTCGGGTAACGGCACGATTGGAAACCCAGCCGAATACGTCAGCGCGATCGGATACGGAAAAGGTTGCGCACTTTGATGGACTATAATGGGAGATCATCTGGGGACGGGAACCAATCCGTTGTCTGCTTTTGTATATCCGAACAATCGCGAGCGAAACAGAGACACACCGGACCATCAGGGGGTCCAGGGATATACGACGGATTGGATACCCGTATAGTCAGCGCACGAGAAGCGCACTAAGAGAGTTAGAAGGACGAACTGCCAAGACCTCAAGAAGGACTGGTCCACTCGGTATCGGAGAACAGATATGAAAACACATATGTCCACTCATGGGTACTTTAGACGCAGACACTAATAATTATTAACTTAGTCATCCACAGTTTTGGTACCCAGTGGAACTGAAAGTATAATAAGGGACTAACTTTGTCCCTCTATTATACGATGGACCAATTGAACTCTAGTGGACATTATAATTTGTTAGGAACACATTAAGGAGAGATACATTTTGATATCAAAGTCCTCGAAGTTGAAAATGTGGTCTATCGTCAACATAATAATGGATATGTTTTGTATAACAATTTTTCTCTCAGATATCCACAAACGAGACTCATCCTCGCTCGAATATTATACATACACATTTCTTCTGACCTGACGATGGACACATTTGATGGTCTACTGATTACAACTGGACCTTCATGAATTTGAAACATGGTATCTTTATGTGGAGTCGATATCCCAGGGGTAGAGACACTACAGGTTTAAAAGAAAAAGTCTAACTTATTATCCCCTTTCATATTAAAAGTACACATATAAGACAATTTATCGATTAGTGACGAAGACTTAGACTCTTTGAAATAACTACTAAAAACTTAAAAGCAATATGAATGCTCTCATCGAACGTAGAGACTAATGAAGGATCTTCTAACAACAAAAATATTGTTTATAGCGCCCCTTCGACAAAGGGGGCTCTAAGTGTATGGATTCTTCCATATTATATTTACTGAAGACAAAGAACAACTAGGAATTCCCCACACATACTTACATTGAAAGAATGTATCCACGTCCATATGTCTAATGAAATTGAGAAAAGTGTTTAGAAATGGTGTGACGGTGATACTATTATCAACATTGGACGATTTGAATTCTAATTGTTACACCGTGTTATACCCATCTCATCGGTGTGCGCTAAGGTAGCACAAAATGTTGTGACAACAGTTAAGGGAAAGACCCATGAGATGTCAGTTATGGTTCCCTTCAACGAACCTGAGTGAATATGTTGACACTATTGAGTGAGGGGCCTGTGCGTTTTCAGACTACCCAGTTATATAAGAGGGACACTTACAGATATTATTAATAAGACTGAATCGAGGTTGTACCGGAACCACATACAGATGGCTCACTATGGAGGTTATCTCTTTGTATTCTATCCTACAACACACCATAAAGGTTTGAAGCCATAAATTCTGGCTATATCACTATATGGAATATCCGATTTTACAAATGAAATTTGTTCTATCCAGTGTTGGATATATCTATGTGACTACTATATACTGTTTCATGATTTGATAGCCATTATTATAACCAATCTAAAGGGGGCTGCGATGGGGGCAGGCTTGCGGAGGGGCGTTCGTGGCTGCTACTGGAGGAGCGCGGGGTGCGGTCCGTATGGCGTGGGGCACTGCAGCCCTGTTCCATTCGGTCTTGGTCTGGCGTTGTGGGCGGGCCGCTGGAGACGCCGTCGTCCCTGTCCGCGCGCAACTCGTGCGTGCGTGCTGTCGTGGCGTACTGTAGGTGGGATCCTGTGTGTAACATACGGATCCTTTCTTGGCAAACATATAGTGAAATTTGTTCGCTATATTGAAGTGACACGTCATCATGCATTTTGGAAGGATTCTAAACGACTATACTTCTATGATTTCTTTTTTTAGTCTTTCATGTAAGTCCCCAGACCCTGATATAAAGTTTTAACAATAACTATACACCACGAAATAGAATTCTTACGGATGTAATTTACCCAATACGAAGATTGTATATATACCAAACAGATCGTAACGCTATGTCGTTTATTACGTGGGCGTGCGGTGAGGGACGGCAGCGGTGGCTACACCGCAGCGGCTGCGGGCGCCGCACCGTCCTCCTCGCGCCCGCCAGGCCTGGCTAAGACGCAGCGCTCAACACGGGCTGCTCCTTTCTCCGTCACTGTCATACACACACCCGACATTAGATGCATTCATACAGGCCAATTTCTGAGACTTCGTCGCATCACTGCCACGATTGGCTGAATTTTCAACACAGAAGCATGACTTATGGGATAGACTGTATCTCGGGCTAAGATTGTTCAGACTTAAACTAAGCATCGATAAGCAGTTCTTCCAGCAGGGAATTTGACTACACATGTCAATGCTAAAAATAAAAATAAAAGAACTAATACACGGCAATACTAACAGGCCATCCTCTTCACCTATACGTTAACACTTAACCATATGTCTACACAATTTATGTAAAGTGAGACAAGATTGTGTCTAACATATTGGGCAAGTCCCTTTTGGAATGACCCTATTTTGGGTCGCTATCGTCTCTGAGAAGCGCCCAATTATTTCATATTGCCGTAAAGCTAGGAACAATCGGTTCTGTGGTATAGTCTCAAGCCGGGAGTCTGTTTGAGAGCTTCACCTAGTTGAAACATGGCTATCCACGCTCTGATCCCGCTACCTGCTTAGTTTGCCGCGTTGCTCTGCGCCCCCGCTGCTCGTGGTAGCCGTACCCCCCGTCTCTATATTCGCCACACTGCTACCGAACGTAATTCTTCTCATCGCATTTAAATTTATAAAAGTCATGGGGGCCAAAAGGTTAAAGCAACTCCACTGGAAGGAATATACTAGACTATTGTTTGTCAATGCTGCCAAACTAGTGGTAGTATCAAAAATCTGGGTCCACCTGGGGTTTCTGTGGCTTCAATATATTGGCAAAACCATCCAACCTTTTGGGCGCACGTATTACGAACATATGAACCATAGTCCGAACTGCGATACAAGAACTCAGGGGGGGGGGCGTATAGCCCGAACAGTGGACAGACCCCTACAAGCAGACATACATTTTCTTTCCGGCTCGCGGACATAGTGTAAGAGAGATATTAGGGGGGCAAGGAGACTTGAAGAACTTCTTAATGAAGAGGCTAAGTGGATGTGTACTATTGAGACTGTAATCCCCTCACTGGTTCAATAGAGATTTAGAACATCAGCCTTCTTGATTAATGTGCTCTGAATCAGAATATTAGGCGTATCTCTCCTAGCTTATATTTATATTTCCATACCCATACCTGTAGTCTCTCGTGATGTAGACTATAGGAAATTAGACAAACCAACCGTCAGTGATCTCGTTATGTTGGGGATGGTCCTCGAAGGGATCATTTGCATGGGGTCCCCTTTAGTCAATGGAATTCCAATACACATATCCGACTTTGTTTATCTATCATAATCAGTATGCGTATACTATTCTAGGCTCCATTCGGTCATTTTATGTAAGTTCAGTGTATTACACGTTATCTTTAATTCCATCAGATTCACATGTGTAATTTTTTCAGTGGGTGTGCATTAACTCTTCACTGGGTATATATCAGCTTTGGTGAGTTGGGTACTGTGATTCTTGCTGAGTCTTTGGTGTATAAATTTAGTTGGTATGGATAATGGATATGTCTCTAAGTTCGTTGGTGTCCAGATTCGATTATATTATAGTATACAGCCTGCAATGACATCTTGCTCATGGGGTTAGTTACTGTAGTATTTGTGTATCTATGCACTATAGTCCTCCTACACATATCCTGTGTGCCCAGTTGTTCCGTGGGTTTTTGAGTATATACAATAAGTGGATGTTTTTAATTTCATTGATATGCTCCACATGTGTGTTTGCACATTTAGTAGCTGTCTCCTTGAGGTGTGTGGTTAGGCCTTGTTACTGAGTGACCCCTTACCTCTATGGTTGGTGATTTGGCCTCTGAATGAATTGACGACGTCACGAAACGCGTCAGGCTTAAACCAATTGTGCTTTTCGGTATGCCTGTTGCATTTGTACCGAGCACACGTGTTTTAATGGATGGTTTCACACAATAAAATGATGACCTTTTCAATACTACTGACAAGCGAGGCAGGGCCGGTACCTTCCCGTGTTTGCTTTGATAAGTGGTATTGCTGTAATAATTTTATTATCATAACTGAAAGTCATATGTAATTATCATAACTACGCGTAAATGTGTTTATTATCATAACTGGAGCACTAATGTGGTTTAGTGTCATAACTAACAGTAAATGTGTTTATATATCGAAACTACAAGTCAATCCGTTTATTAATGGTATCATAATACAAAGTAAGTAAGGGTTTTATATTATCATAACCTCCAAGTACAATGGGTGGTTGTATTACTATAATACAGTAATGGTTTGTATTACTATAGAAGTCAAGTAAATGTTTTTCATTATCATAAACTCAGTAGTTTTTTATTACATAACTCGACAGTAATGTGTTTTTTAGCATAACTACAGTAAATTTGTATTTTTATCAAACTACAAGTAATGTGTTTATTATCATAACACTACACAGGTAATGTGTTGTTATCATAACTACAGTAATGGTGTTTTTTATCATAACTACAGTGGTAATGTGGTTGGGAGTATTATCATTCGGGGGGCGTCCAGTAATGATGTTATTGGATTTACATACACTACAGGGTCCATGTGTTTATTGATCAATCACTACGGACTTGTTTTATATATCATGCGAGTACAGTATTGGTTTTATTAATCATCACTACCGGTACTGTGGTTTAATATTATTCCCATACTACAGTAATGTGTTTATTACTATAATAAGTATGTGTATGAAGTGCATAACTACAGTAATGTTTTATTCGCCTAACTTACAGTACAATGATGTTTGATTATCATCCCTACAGTCCTGTGTTTATTGCATATCACGGCACTACAGTAATGTGTTATTACATAACTACAGTAATATGTGTAATTACCATAACTACGTATGTGTTGTTTATGAGGTACCGATAACTAACCGTAATTGTTTTAATGATCAATCACTACATAAGGTGTTTATTAATCATAACTACCCGTAATGTGTATATTACCGATAACTACAGAATGTGTTTATTACCATACCTACACAGTGTAAATGTGGTTATTACCATCACTACAGTACTTGTTTATTTAATCATATGCATCACTACAGTATTGATTATTATCATAAACTAACAGTAAATTGTGTTTATTATCATAATGTACAGTCTTGTTGTGGGGTATAATATCATAAGCTAGTATGTGTATGTATCATAACTACAGTAACGTGGTTATATCATAACAACGGTCAGTGGCTTTTTTAGTCATGACCTACTTAACGTGGTTTATTTTCCCCCCGAATAACCCCGGTAACGGGGGTGTTTGTTATTAGCATACACACGGTACGGTGTTGTATTGTCTAAGGGCTACGGTAATAGTGTTTATTGTCATGAAACGTACAGGTAATGTGGTGTTCATTGTCAAATAAACTAGCGGTAATGTGTATATGAATCATAACTATGGTAATGTGGTTTGATTGGATCATAACTACGTAAGTGCTTTATTGTCAATACGACGTTAATTGCTTAATTGTCATGGAACTACGGAATGATGTATATTATTAGGCCGACAGTCGTGTGTTTATTATCCAACTACAGTATGTTATATTATTCTACTCCAGTAATGTGTTTATTATCAGAACACGTAAGTGTGTTTTTACTATTCAGTCTGTGTTTTAATACATGAACAGGCACTGGTAGGTAAATTAAGGCATTTTAGATTGAATAAAACCCTAGCAAAGATAGGTTATGGGGCACTACAAGAAAAAACACTAGTTTTCCACATAAGTGGTTGTGTAAGGGGAGCGGCACGCAGGATATAATGGGCAGATTTTCGCTTCCTTTCCACACAGAGGGGCCTTGATGTAACATCCCAAGTAGAGTGTAATTGTTCTGTACTTGGTGGAGATGTAAAACTTATAGCATGTAACTTACTGAGCTGGGGTCTGGGGGGACGGTAGGTGGTATGTCACGTACAGGCAAAGAAAGTTAATTGTCTGTACTAGTGGATATGTGGGCTATACGTGTTAACGACTGTACTTACTGACTATGACTGGTATGTAACAGGTGCAGTAACCAACTGACAGTAATGTGGTGTTTATTATCATAAACTCGGGAATGTGTTTTTTCATAACTGAGGACGGTAATGTGTTTATTATCTAATACGGTAAAATGTGGTTATTATCATAACAACGGTAAATGTGTTTAATTATCATCACTAGTAATGTGTTTATTATACATAACACGGTAAGTGTTTATTATCATAACACGGTAATGTGTTTTATTGTCTAACTGCGTAATGTGTTTATTATCCATAACAACGGTAATGTTGTTTTATTACCATATAGCTACGGTCATGTGTTTATTATCATAACAAGGGGAGCGGTAGCTGTGTTTATTTGTCCAAGCTAACGGGTAAGTGTGTTTATTTGTCATAGCTCCTGTAATTGTTTATATTACAATAACTAACGGTATGTTTGATTACATAACTCCATTGAGTTGATTTATTATCATAAACTACGGGAATGTGTAGTATTAAATCATAACTAACGTGGTAATTTGTGTATTATTTCATACTACGGTATGGTTATTATCATAACTGCGGTCGATGTTTATGTCCCATAACTACGTTAATTGTTGTCTTGTGCATAACTACGGTAATGGGTGTTTTATTATTGTCATAACTCCTGTCGCGTGTGTAGTAATTGTCATAACTACGGTTATGTGTTTATTTGTCATAGACTACGGTAATGTGGGTTTTATTGTGGCATAACTAAGCGGTAAAATGTGTTTATATTCAGAGGGGACTATGGGGTCTGGTGGTTTATTGTCCATACCTGCTGTCATGGTTTATGTCATAACTACGGGGTAAATGTGTATATTAGTCATAACTACTGGTAATGTGTGATATTGTCATAACTACGTGATATGTTGAATCGTCATAGACTACGTTGTGTTTTTTTATTGCCTCATACTGTAATGTTTTTATTGTCATAACTGACGGTAATTTGGTTTATTTTCATAACTAAGGTAATGTGTATCTTGTCAGGGGGGAGGACATACGGTTATGTGATTTTAGTGTCATAACTAGGACGGGGTGTAATGTGTTAATTGTCTAACTACGTAATGTGTTTTATTTTCATAACTATGGTCCATGTGTTTTTTGTCAGTAAGAGCTTACGGTCATGTGAGTTTTATGTCATACCGACGGTAATGTGTACTATTGTCATAGACTAGGTGAAGTTTGTTGTAATATGTCATAACTGAACTAGTAATGGGTGTATAATCGTCATACTTACGGTAATGTGTTTTATTTGCATAGGATTAAGGTAATGTTGTTTATGTCATAACACGGTAAATTTGTTTATTGTCATAACTACGGTAATGTTGCTTATTGTCATGAGAGACATCAATGGTAATAGTGTTTTATTGGCAGTAATTACGGTAAGGTTTATTATCATAACTGACAGGTGAATTTAGTTTATTATCATCAGCTAGCATTACGGGGATGGTTTATTACTATAGATTAGCAGTATTTGTTTATTAGTTATAACTACAGTGATGTGTACCTCTTATTATAACCTACAGTAATTGTTTTAGAGAGTGCATAACTCAGTAATGTGTTTAGGTCCATAATTACGTATTGTGTATGAAGTCATACCAACAGTAGATTTGTTATTATGTATTACGGCACGACTTAGCCAAGCATACTTGGTAGGCAGATTAAACGAGGGCTGGTCGAAAGGTATTAAGCTGGGTCGCGGGGCTGAGTTGCAAACAACACAAGGTTGTTGGATGTCCTAAGGTTTTTGGGGGTGTTGAGGGTGTGGGGTTCGATGGCCTTGGCTAAAACTGAAATGTTATGTTTGGAGGGGTGACAGTTCAGTCTCTGATCTGCTGCAATCAGCTGAGCAGCTCAGATTACCAGCAGAATGCTGGGGAGCTGGCAATAGAACAAGGACGGTAGGTAAATTAAGCATTTTGTCATTGAATAGAAGGGAGGTACAAAGAACACCTAGAACTAGCAAGGATCAAAAGGGTTGGAAAGATGGGGGCACTACAATAGAAAGCACTAGTTTTAACTCACAACCAGGTGGAGGGCAGCAGAGATAAGGGGGGCGGATGTTTCTTGTTCAGGTGGGAGAGTGGGAAGGGGGGGTGGGGTCGCAGAGTGTGGGGGAGTATGGAGATCAGTGCGGGACGGGACTGGAGTGGGGGGGGGGAGGTGGACAGGTGGGGGGGTGAGGGATGGAAGAAGATGGGTGATGGGTGGCTGAAGGTAAGGGGTGGGAGGTCCGTTCGAAAGTGCAGGCGCGAACAGGCCCACGCTCCCCGACGGGGGTCGGGGCCCGCAGTGCGCGGGAAACAGTCCTGGGCTCGGTGGGTCGAGGAACGGGCAGGGAGGGGGCAAACGAGCAGACCGAAGGGGGGACTGGGGGGAGCGGGGGGGCAGGGGGGAGCAGGCCCAGGAAGAATGGGGCAGATTTTGTCTAAGCATTGGGTTATTTTCGCCAGCCTCACACACCACTGTGATGTACACATGACGAAAGCAGTGTAATTAGGTCTGGGAGGTGCCTGTACGGTAATTCCTGTGGTGGTAGTAATATTATGAAGTAAAAAGAGGAGAAAGAAGACACTTGACGTACTGACGCTGACTGTATTAACGGGGGTGCCCTAACTACATACTGTGTTTTTCTTATCATCAGCTGCCTAAAGCATTAAGTGTTTAAATTGTCAACATCAACGGTAAGACCAGTCCATGCCTTTAATTTTGTAATATCATAACTAAACTAGAAACTGTGTAAAACTACGGTAATGTGTTTGTGTTCACACTATAAGAACAGGTGTAGGGACTGGATCAGAATTAAGGGCGACAAATCGTAGTAAGGACACTGGTAAGGTAATCTTTGGGGAATCATAATCGGCGATACATCAGGACCAAGCGGGGTCGAGCCCTGGGGTGTGCTGGGGGCTAGTAGGTTCTCAGGATCAGGCACATGGACGAGAAAGGACGAGGCGGGAAGCGGGTGAACCCGGGAGGGTGAAGAGGCGAGGCGTGCAAACACAGGTAAACGTGGGAGTGAAGTATGTGTGAATATGAAGGAGGCTCGCATCCCGGGGAGTGAGGCGTGACATAATTGGGGATGGCCATGTGGAAGTAGTATTATATATGTGGGTCATGATGGGGATGGGGGAAGACTTGATCCGTGTGGATGGGGGGAGTAATGGCAGCACGCACAGGCCCCGCACGCCGGCTGACCGCCCTCTGATATGCGGGGGACATTGTCTGGGTTATTGAATGGTCTCCCGGGGAGGTCCGACGCGCGGGGTGAAAGGGAGGCCGCGTAGAGCTCGGTGGATCGATGTAGCATCAATATCAAGCGGATAGCCAAAGAGCGTGCCCAGATAAATCCAAGGCAGGGGACCCCGGACACACCGGGGGGGGCAGCCCACGTGCCCCCCCACGGCAAGAGGCAGGGCCAGACAAACCAGGGTGGGCCCAAGACAAAGCCCCACCCCACGACGGCAGGGTGCAGAAGGGCCCGCCCCATGAGGCGGTGTGGGGGCCACTGTGAACACCACCTTCTAACACCCATAGACCCCAACTCGCTACCATAACCGAAAAAAAACTCGGTGGGGGCAACGGTGTATTATGAGCAGGGTGTACTCGACCCTATAGCCTGGCGCGGGCAGCGGCAGAGCCGTCAACATCACGGGGCAAGGATAGGAGCTGAGGACTAGACTCTCGGATCGCCCTCAACACGACTAGAACGTGACGGCTGCGTTTCGAGCGGCGCGCGGGCGGCACTGGGGTCAGAGAACCGCATGAGTGAGACCACTGTCAAGCCCGCCCCCCTAAGGCGGGTCAGGGTCATGGGCTGGTACGTGTGAGCTGGGGAGCAGGAAGAGGGTGTGGATGCGCTGGGGATAAGTGGGGTAGACGTCCGGTAGTGGGGGTGAAAAAAAAACTCAACACGGGGGATAGGGAGCCAGCTCACATGATGCCCCACTGGACTAACACTGGATAATCAGCGCTAGGGGGGTCGTGTATCAGTGCTGTCATTGCACATGCTGGATCTAGAAGGCTCAGAAGACGGAGGCTGGACATCGCGCGTGTTTCTAGCCATGTGAAAGGCGGGCCCCGACGAGCAACGATACCCGAGATAAGGGCGGTCATCGGGGGCGGGTCTCTGGTGGAAGGAAGGCGGTAACGAGTAGCCAGATAATCTTACGAACACCGGGTAGATAACTCCAGCATCATCACAGGCGCACAGGAAGTAACGGAGAAAGCGGGTGTGCCGCGCAGGCACAAAACACTGCAAAGGAAAACAACGGGCAAACAAAGAATGACGGAAGCGCAAGTGCGGGAAGTAACAGGGCACGGTACGCAGCACGCGAAGGTGACAACGGGTGCCAGTCACACTGGTCCACCCTGACCGAGCCTGCGAAAGGTTACTCCTCCCGGAACAGAAAAGTGAGGAGGACATGAGAGCATAAGAAAGGAAGCAGATGAGAGAGGACATAACTGCACTAAAGTACACAGAGTACTGGCTATATACATTACTAAACCACCAAGGATCAATGGTGCGGGAGGGTACAAAAATGCCAACGCGGTGAAAGAAAATCCGGAGAGTAGACAAATGTGGTATGTAGGAAGTATTGGCATGGAAGTTCTAGGCGAAGCGTTGAAGAAGGAAAAGAGGGAGGAGGAAGCGAAAGAGGAGGACAGGCAAGATAGTGTCGAAAAAATAAAACAGGTGGGAAAGGGGACAGACCAAGGAAAATAAAGAAAAAAAAGGAAGTGTAACGGGAGCTGACAGAAAAATAAGACATTACGGACAGGTCATATTGGTAGCACGTGTGGCAAGGGCTATCCTAAGTTCGGGATGGGGGGGCAACGGGGCGGTTAGGCAAATGGTAGTGTTACTAGAAAAAGATTCGTGTCGCAGTACAGTGGGAACAGCCGCTACCGAGGGCAACAGAAACCGGCCTGAACTGGGGGAAAAATAGAAACCCAGAGATCAACGGGACAGTGTGGGAATGCGCACCACCTGCAGCGATTTGAAAGGGCCATAGACCGGCAGCAGACAGACAGGAAATGCCATCAGCAAGATCCAGATGTAACTCCTTAGGGGGCGGGTGGGGACGGTAGCGCATTTGTCGGGGGAAAAAAGGGAACACTACGTGAAGAACTGAGGTGTGAATTGGGGAAGACTCGACCGAACTCTCACTCCAGGACAATCCAAAAAAAGCACTACAGTAGGACGAGGGTGCTCACCACGACGGAAAGGGAGGCAGGTGGAAAAGCAATTGGACAAAAGAAAAAAGAGACAAAAACCCCAGAAACCACCCCCCGTACCGCTCCCCACAGACGACAGGGGGGTAAGGGGAAACGGAGGGGGGGACGAGAGGGAACACACGGGGGGGGCACACGGTCGGGAGCTCGCAAAGGCGAGAAGGGTGTGGCCTGTCGTGTTTTTTTCATTGCGGGTCGTGGGTGGGACACGGCCGAACAAAAGGGCCGACATAACGACAAGCGGGGGGTGGCCGTGAAGTGGAGAAAATATATGTCTTGGTGGCTACTGAAAACTAAAAATAACAGGAGATAAAAAAGGGGGCGGAGGAACGTCATTATTACGATAACATGTGTAAATATTTAACACCATACATTAAGGGGTTAACATTGTCCAATTACCACTCGGGGCATTTGTCATAAATTCTGTAAGGGCATTTATGTAGTGCATCACCTGGTGTCGGCTTAGAAGAGCTGGGGGGTGGACCATGTGCCCGTCGGGGGGAATATTCGATTTATCATATACTGTGCGTGGATCTTGTACGCGAATCTGGATTAGGCTAATTAATTCAAATCGGGGGACTTCGTAATTAACAATTGCATAAGGAATATGGGGACTCATAGCATAATAGGTTCGGAGATATCAGATAAAATGGGGGTAAAGGGGCTCAGAATGGGTGGATATTATACTTATTGTGAGGTATAAATACGCAAGATCTGAGGGATTAGAGACACGTCGGCCTATTTTATCTGTCTTCAGTTATGTGTCGGGGGCGGTGGTGGGTATAGGGTAACTACTAATAATAGAATTGGTGTAAATCCTTGTACATCTCATCCGATAGCTATACGAAGGTAGGTATGAATACTGGTTCTCTGCCATCATACATATCTGATGAAAGGATCTTGTGGACTTTTGGTAAAGCATATAATTCCTTTTACGGATACAGTAGGCTTGGTGGAGGATTCCCTTAAAATATATGAGATTGAGTAATATTGACATCTCATCGAGCTTAACTGCTCTCCCGTTATTGTTGATACTTCTATGAAATATTTTGTAAGGAAACAGCCACTCCTTCTCTTTTGCTCATGTAACGTGAAAATTATCACTATCGTTCTAACAGTGGGGCGTCTAGCGGAGCTTTCTGTGTGAAGGGTTGTTAGTCAGGTGGTGTTCGCGGTACCTAGATGGGCAGAGTATTGGGCAGGGGGGGTACGACGAACACCGCGATCAGTCAAATGGGATAGGGAGGTAGGTTATAACGCGGGCCCATCTCGCACCCATAATGGTAGGTCGCGACGAGCTTTATTACCTTGGGATATACTATTTGCCACACTCCGGCCTAATAGCAGTAAAATAAGTTCGCCCGCCGCCACGGGAGCATGATTAACCCAGTGGCGGTATGTTTGTATTGGAGCCCGTCTCAACTAGTTTATTTTATTTTACATGGTGGAATTGCCCGTTGGTGGGGGAACATAGGGCTAGCTTTCATAATCTATGTAGTCCTACAACTTTTAAACCTGTTCTTTTGCCGTCACTATGTATCCTCATAACGTAATGCTAATTACTATCATATCTTTACTTTATTCTTATATTACATAGTCAGGGGTGGGGGTGGTTCATTAGGTAGCCGGTATTTAGATGGTCGGACGGACTATCTCTCCTCCCTCAGGGGATCGTGATGTCGGTGTACCAGAAATACGTTCCGAAAACTGGATGGGTGCAGTTAATGGCCAGTTGACGGACGGTCGCCGTTAGATAAGGAATAATGACTATTATGTCGATACTCAATTGAGCAGATTGGGCGAGGGACCCAAGGAAGCCGTAAAAGGGGATCATATCTGTCTTATAAGTAGGTAAGAAGAGGGTCCATCGGGCAGTGGGTGTAATAGATGCCTGACCGATGTAAAATGGAAGCAGCGCCACTGGCAAGTTGCAGAAGAAGCATAGTAAGGGTGCTTAACGTTCTTTCGGGGGGTATAAAGTGATCGCTCGCATATCGGGCACAAGGTTCGGAAGCCTACGGGGAGGGTCACTGAGTAGTGTTTTTTAGGGGAATATATATAGTTTATTAGGGTATAATAGCTTGTGTCAGTAACTATGTGTAAGTGAGTCAAACCTGAAGAAAGGAGGAAAAAGAGAGGGGAGGAAGTAAGGGACTTAATCGATGTGTCAGATGGGGTGGGAAGCTCAATGGCGACGGTACGTTACCGTAGGGTAAGGGGAGTTTGTGTGGTCGTAAGGTATAAAAAGCAGATCAACTTGTGAGAAGACGGGTGCGGTAAAGAAGGATTGGGGCAGAATGGTATAGGTATTATCGATATGAGGGAAGCGCAGAGGTCAAAAGAAGGGGGAGGGGGGGAGAAGGAGGGCAAAAATCTCCGGTATCCATGGAATGGTTTATATGTATCGAGGGAGGGAGGCGGCATACCACGGGCGTGTAACGTGTGTTTCTATATCCATAACGGGGACTGGGTATGACTACTGAATGGATTTATATTAAGGGGAGAAGGACAAGGAGAAAAGGTATTGACGGAAGCGTGAAATGGGAACTGCAGAACGGGCGAGAAAAGGGGAAGGAGGAAAGGAAGAATGCTGAGGGGACGCTCCTCGACGGGACGCCGTCGACTCAGGAAGAAAAGAGGGGACGCTCGGGAAGCCGGTCCTGAAAGTGTGAGTGGGGGTTGCTAGGGTATTGTAGCGATATGTGGAAGAATGGAATCGGGGGGAGAGGAGATCGTCTGAAGCACGTACGGATCATTTGTTAAGAATGTTTATTGGTATTTTGTCATGGGAGGGAGGGGGAAGGAGGGGGAGAGGCAAAAGAGAAGAAGAGGAGGGTGAGACGGAAGATACTAGACGGGTCACATAAAGGGAATGAGGAGGAAAGGAAAGGGGAAGGGAGGTAGTGTGTAGAGAACGGGGAGGCGTGCGTGTTTGTATCTAGAAAATCCTTTGATGGAGAGGGGTGTCAAATCCCCGCCGTTTGTGTAGAACTATCGGTACGGTCTAGGGAAAGATCTAGATAAAATTGCAAGGGTAAAGCGTGGGGCTAATTCCAGCTAGGGGGCGGCGGGGGCAAAGGGAAAGACCTAGAAGGGGATGAACGGGTGCGTGGGAATCTACGGTCATGAGGAGAAGAAAAGACTGAGAAAGAAGGGGTAAAGTTCTAAGGGGGTTGATTGGCTTTACGTGGTACGTAATTGAGAGGTATGGTTGGGGGTGCATCACTGCGGTCATGTGGATCTAGGAGGAGGGAATCGTCCTTCCAGCTCCTAAAGTCTAACAAGGACAGGGGTAGGCTGAGGGGATGGAACTGGGGTGGGATGGGTCGCTGGGAGACATGTCAGGCCAAGACAGGCCTATGCGTTGGGTGAGGCGGCAGCGTGGGGGGGGGAGCAATTAACGAGCCCTCGACGGGAGCGCGGGGGCTCCCCAAAAAGGTGGAGGGGTGTGGAGAGTGACGGCAACATAATCTGTAGAGACAGCAGCGGGGGGCGAGCATCATGCTCGCAGGCGCAGTGGGGGGGGGAAGAGGCACAAATAGGAAGAAGCGTCCAGACGGTCACCCTTAACATCACGGATAGCGATGAGGCTACATGGGTACGTTGGGAACGTGCGTATGCTGAGGGGGAGATCCACCGGCACAATAACCGCCACGACCCAACAGGGACACGGGGGGTGGGAAAGAGTAGGGGACGCCGGGGGAGAAGGGAGGCCGGGACCGGACGGTACTGCGCATGGATGGGGAGCGCGGTGCAGGAGCAGGTAAGGGGAACAGCGGCCACCATTAGCCCTGGGGGGACTGTTCGAGCAGTCCAGGGGGGAGCGCAGGGGGCCCATGTTTGAGTCGGGGGCGGGGAACAAAAACAAGGGTTGGGGGGGGCTCATCGGGGTCGGGTGGTGGAGAACAGGAGTGGGCATTGAGGGGCTGCCTCTTCCGATCTGCAAAGAGTAACCATTGGGGGGGGGGGGGCTTGCAACAGCGAAAATGTGGGGGCGTATTGAGGGGGGGGGGACGGACGGGTACAGCTAGCTACGTAACCCACTGCGTACACGTATAGGGGAACACAGAAGGAAGGCGAGGAGGTGACAACGACCAAAGCAGGATTGGGGGGCAATGAAACCCGAAAGACGTGGTCCCCCAAGGGCGGTTGGCCGCTACCGGTTAAGGGAGGCCTGGCGAACGGAAAACGAGCAGCCTCATAGCGGCTGTGAGCAGCCATACCGCAAACAAGGCACAGAGGTGGTGTGGGGAAGCATTTGGGTCAGGGTGCCGCAGTGGTCCACGCAGGGCTATGGGCAGCAATAGGTGGGCGGTAAGAGAGGAAAACAAAGGCGAAACGGAGAGGAAAAGCGCGGGGCGAACACCGGCGGGGGAAGAGGGAAGGGGGGCAGCAGGAAGCCGGGGGGGGTGGTACGGGAGGCTGGGGCGGGGAGGGGACATTCAACTCCGGTCCTACCAAAAGAGAAATGGGCCGGAGAAAACTAGACAAGGGTTGACAGGGAAGAACACACGATACCGGTGCATGACGCGCTGCCGGGAGTTGGGGCACGTGGCAACAACACGCCTCAGTTGTTGGGGGTGTAGGCAAACGAGGACGAACGAGTAGGGAGGAGAGGGGGAAGGCGGTTGGGGGCGCGTTAAGGGCAAAGGACGAAAAGAAGTAAAGAAGACTAAGCGAGAAGGGGGAAGAAAAGAAAAGAAAGAGCCAAGTACACAATAACACTGGGGCAGGAATAAAGGCGAACCTGTGATAGTCACATCCAGAATACAGCGTTTGGTCGGCCCATCTATAATGGGGGATAATGTATAAAAGGGAGATTAAAAAGTATCGGGGGGTGGAATGGGGAAATAGAGACCTGTGAACAGTCTCCACCCCCAAGAACTAGGGGGGCGAATGACTACGGGGCTCTCCACCATTGAGCCTCGTCCCAGAGCTGGTGACTCGGGAAGCGGACGTTGTAAGTTCAGTTGGGGTAGCTGCGCTCATCGGGGTAAAGCAAAAACCCGCCCAAGAGACGCAATTTGTAACCGAGGGGGGGGGGTACAAGGCGACGGGGAGCCCAGGGCAGAGATAGAGTCGGGGGGCGGGCAAGGGCGGCGTCTGGGCGGGGCTAGCATGGAAATTAGAAACACATGGAACGTTTCCCGAAACGACAAGTAAGACTGGGGGAAGCGAACCTACATCAACTTGTTGGGTATGCGGGGCTCTAAAGAAGCTTCTCTACGCTACATTCCCCGTCCCCAGGTGTGATACGAGGGGGGATATCTGCATATCGCTCTAGCCTGGGCGAAGAGCTGGGAAGTTTATCTGTTTAACACCCATGAGGTCTGGGGGAGGTCTGTACCCTCATAGCACGCGAGGGCGGTGGGGCCACAACGGCCAGAGGCAAGAGTGCTGAGACGTCAGAAAAAAGCAGGGAACACGAGGGGCGAGGGCCGCCGGAAGCGGGCAGCAAGGCACACCGGGGGAAGAGATACGAAGGATATGCGATGGGGTCTAGAGAACATGGAATGGCAACAAAAAAAAAGGGGGACTCTGTAATACCGTCCCCCTGGGGTTGTTATTGTCTAACGTACGGTAATGGCATGACTTGGACTGGGTGATGAACTTTGGGTGGCTGATTATTATTTAGTTCATCCAAACTTGGTACTGTGTTTATGTATAAATACGGTTGTGTATATTGTCTACAACGAGGGTAACTGTGTGTTATTGTCATAAGTAGCTACGGTTAATGTTGTTATTATTATAAAACTACGGTAATAGTTGTTTATCTCACAGTAATGTTTATTACATATTACAGTATGGGTTTGTTTATAACCTAACAGTAAGTGTGTATATTTTAGTAACTACATAATGTGTTTAATTATCATAATACAGTAATGTGGTTTTACCATAATTACATGTAAGGTGATTTATTTCATACGCAACATTAATGTGTTTTAGTAATATAAAGGCACTTAGACAAAGCAAATGGTAGCAGAGGGAGACGAGGGCTGGTAAAGTTATGTCCCCTGATGAAAATATTGTGGGCGTCTAGTGTTTGGGGGGGTGATTCTGCTAAAACTGAAATTTATGGATCTGCGAGGGGTAGGACATTTAAGTCTCTCCGCACAATCACACTGAGCAGCTCAGAATTCCCAGCAGAAGTGCTGGAAAAGAACAGGGGACTGGAGGTTAAATTACAGATTTGAGTGGGAATAAATCCGACAAGATCAAGGTTATGTGGGCCACTACAAGGAAAAAAACACTAGTTTTCTACATATGTTTCGTAGTAGGAGGGAGGGGATATATAATCAGGAACGCTTTCCAGCAAGAGAGAATGGGCAGATTTCCTTCAAACAAATGATAACAAAAAACTTGATGTACACATGACGAAGAAGTGTATTGTTGTACTGGTTGGTATGTATACTTATAAACACTGTTCACTACTACACAGTACTTCCGACGTGGACTGTATAAGTCGTAGTCATAGTACTACGTAAGTACTGTGTTTATTTACTATACACGTATGTGTTTTTATTTATCATAACTACAGTATGCCTTTAGTATCATAACTACGGTAAGTGTTTATTACATAACTACAGTAATGTGTTTATTATCATAACTACAGTAAGGTTGTTTATACGTAATTGTTATTTCATACTCATCTACTGTGTTTAAATATACGTGGTAGTTATTGTCTCATAACTAACCACTATTGACTTATAGTAATGGTTATTATCATAAACTAACGGTATGTGTTTATTGACTAAACTATGGTAAGTGCTTATTTCTTCATACCTAGGGCGTGGGGCCCCCTACGTATATGTTGCTATATGTCATAACTAGGGTATTGTGCTATGTTATACTGTAATGTTATTGTCATAAACTTACGTATGCGTATGTCATATATGGTATGTGTATTGTCATAACTACTACGTAAGTGATGTTATTGTGTCCTAACTACGGTGGATGTGATCTTCAAACTTCTGTAATGTAATCTCATACGGTAATGTTTATCAACTCGTATGTATTATAACTACGCAAATGTTAATAAACTAAATAATGTTTCAAACTCCGGTAATGTGTTTATTGACATTATATGATACCATAACTACGTAATTGTTATTATACTATTTTTATTTCTAACGGTAATGTTTTGTTTATTATCATAACTCTACGGTAATGTGGTTAATTACCATAAACTAGCAATCGGTTACATAACTCGTTGTTTATATATACAATAGGTTTTACATTAAAGCAGTAATGTTTTCTCAACCGCGTATTTATTGGATCATAAGCTACGTGTAAGTGTTTATTCGTCATAAGATTACGGAATGTGTTCTTATTATCTACGTAAGGTGTTTACTAACTTCGTGTAATGTGTTTATATATTGTATAACAACTACGGTGATGTTTTATTTATATTGTCATAACTACACGTAATGTGTTTTTTATCCATAACTAAGTAATCGTTTATTTACATAACTACGTCAATAGTGTTATTATCATACTACTACGTAAATGTGTTATTACATTATGCTTACAGTAATGTGTTTTTATTATCATAAACTCACGTAATGTGTTTATTACCATAACTCGGTAAAATGTGTTTCTGTCATCTATATATGTTATAATATATATACCGGTAATTGTTTTCATATCATACGTACTGGTTTATTACATAATAACTATCGTAATGTGTTTATTATCATAACCTACGGTAATGTGTTTTATTATCATAACTACTGTTAATGGGTGGTTTATTTATTGTTTTATCATAACTCGAATGTATTTATTCATAACTACGTAAGTGTTTATTACCATAACTACAGTAATCTGTTTTATTATCAGAACTACAGTAATGTGTTTTATTATCATACTAGTATGTGTTTTAATTACCATAGCACGGTAATGTGGTTTTTATCATACTACATGGTAATGTGTTTATTACCATACTACGGTAATGTGTTATTGTCATAGCTAGGGTAATGTTTATTACAAACCTACGGTAATGTGTTTATTACATAACTACATTAATGTGTTTATTATCACTAAACTAATGTTATGTGTATATTATCATAACCAACGGTAATGTGTTTATTATCATAACTACGGTAGGTATTTATTATCATAACTACGGTTGTGGTTTATGATCATATACGGTAAATGTCTTATATCATAACTACGTTAAGTATTATTTCATAACTACGGTATGTTTATTTCATAACTACGGTAATGTGTTTATTATCATACACTATGGAATGTGTTTATTGTCATCTAGGTAATGTGTATATTGTCACTAGGTAATGTGTTTATTGTCATAACTACGGTATTGTTTTTGTCATAACTACGGTAATGTGTTTTTATCATAACTACGTAATGTGCTTTTGTCATAACTACTTATGTGTTTATTGTCATAAACTACGGTAATGTGTTTATTATCATAACTCGGTAAGTGCTTATTGTCATATACAGTAATGTGTTTTATTGTCATAACTCAGTCTGTTCTTATTCTTTAACTAGGTAATGTGCTTATTGTCATAACTAGGTATAGCTTTTATTATCAACTACGGTAATGTGTTATTGTCATAACTCCGGTAATGTGCTTATTCTTCATAACTACGGTATGTGTTTATTGTCAATAACTACGGTAATGTGCTTATTGTCATAACTACGTAATGTGTTTTATATTTCATAAACTAGGTAATTGTGCTTTTATTATAACTACGTTAATGTGTTTATTACCATAACTACGGTAATGTTTTATTGTCATAACTACAGGTAATGTGTTATTGTCATAACTAACACGTATTAATATACCGTTTTTTAATATAAGCGGTAATGTGTATTGTCATACTAATTAATGTGTTTTATTATCATAACTACAGTAATGTGTTTATTATCATAACAACAGTTATGTGTTTATTATCATAACTACAGTAATGTGTTTATTATCATAACTACGGTAATGTGTTTATTGTCATAATTACGGTAATGTGTTTATTACCATAACTACGGTAATGTGTTTATT
>JAACNH010000773.1:90066-143415 GCA_019447015.1 Hymenochirus boettgeri
ATAACTACAGTAATGTGTTTATTATCATAACTACAGTAATGTGTTTATTATCATAACTACAGTAATGTGTTTATTATCATAACTACAGTAATGTGCTTATTATTATAACTACAGTAATGTGTTTATTATCATAACTACGGTAATGTGCTTATTATTATAACTACAGTAATGTGTTTATTACCATAACTACTACTACATAATGTCTCAGCCAATCACTTTCGCGGCTGCCGGTCGAGCCCCTTTTACTTTCTTCTGTGCACAGAAAAGGCACATTAGACAAGCAGATGGTAGCAGAGGGAATGAGGGCTAGTAAGTATGCCCCTGATTAAAACATCGTGAGGTCTAGGTTTTGGGGGGGTGATCTGCTAAAACTGAAATTTATGTTGGAGGGGTGGACATTTGAGTTTAGTTCTTGAAGACGTTTCGCTAGTCATCCGACTGGCTTTCTCAATTCAGAAATGAGTGTTCAGCCAAGTGTTAAGGGCGTGTTTTTTTGTTTGTGACACCTTACTCTGGGCGTTCCTATACCACCTCTTAGCCACTATTCAATCACGCCCTTAACACTTGGCTGTGATATGCTAATCGGGATTTTCCAGGATACATAATTGCCACAGATTCTTGTACAAGTCATTCTGAATTGAGAAAGCCAGTAGGATGACTAGCGAAACGTCTTCAAGAACTAAACTTCAAGTCTAGTTGATCTAATTGAATACAACAGCTATGATCCAGCGGAAGGTAAAAAAAAAAAAAAAACAGTGTGAAGGGGGAAAAACCATTCCTGCCAGGGGAGGACTGGCCCAGTAGGATGAGGGGAAAATGCTGCCACAGAAGCTATTATTAAGTTACGTACTTGAAAGGCACAGCACACGCCTCTAGCTCTAACATGTGCAAGGAACAGGAAACTCCTCTCCTTTAGATTGTTTACCAGCCCTCCAGTTCATTAGCATTGTTAGTCAGCCCCCCCAGTTCAATAGCCAGTGTTATAAGCCCTTCAGTTCATTAGCCATTGTTGTCAGCCCTCCAGTTGATTAGCCATTGTTGTCAGCCCTCCAGTATATTAGCCAGTGTTGTCAGCCCCCGAGATCATTAGCCAGTGTTGTCAGTCCTTCCAATTGTTAGCCAGTATCATCATGACCTCCAGTTCATTAGCAGTGTTGTTAGCCCTCCAGTTCATTAGCCAGTGTTAGTCAGCCCTTAAGTTTATTATTCAGTTAGTCAGCCCTACAGTTCATTAGGAACAAAGGAAACTTTGGGTAATATAAACTTGCCTTAGAAAGAGTATCCAGGGATGAGAACTTAGTGATTCAGGATCTCACCCCAGGTACTTGTAAGGGGTAGGGTGAAGATTTTAGGACTATAATTGTCCTTAAAGGGGAACTAAAGTCTCCAGACAACATTGTCCCAATAGACAGAGCACATTCACAAACATACAACAAGCTGTGTTTCACCCCTCCCTTCGCTGTGGCCATTGGGGGATTTATGAAATTAACCTGTGAGTACTAGGGGTCAGCTCCCACAATCCACCTTAGCTGGGTAAACCCCCAGCTAAGTGTCTGTGTACAGGCACATGCTCTGCAGTGCTCAACAGATCAAAACAAGGAAGTTGCAGCCTTGCTTCCTAGAAGCTGACTGCCAATCAAATTATAGCACAGAGATCCTCCCTCTCCATGACACAGAACAGGGATTTAAAGTTTTTTTGTTTTCAAACACATTCAATGCTCCTGTCCTAACAATTATTATTGATTTATATAGCGCCAGCATCTTCCGTGGCGCTTTACAATTACATAGTCATACATTACATACAGGGTAATACATGTTATACAAAGTCATACTTATTACATACACAGGTAATACATAAAGTAAACAGAGTGTGGAGTTTCTTACAGCAATACCGTGATACAATAGGAGAGAGGACCCTGCCCAAAGAACTTACAGTCTACAGGATATGGGGGTGAGACATAAGGTGACAGGAATCGGTAGGCTGTAAGTAGATTGGCAGTGGAGTGAGAAAGGCAGGTTGGATCATATTGGGTAGTAAGGGGGTAATGTTTAGACCAGGTTATATGCTTGCCTAAAGAGGTGGGTTTTAAGGTTATGTTTGAAGGTGTTAAGGGACGGTGAGTGACGGACAGACGGAGGAAGGGAGTTCCAGAGCAGAGGGGCAGCTCGAGTAAAGCCCTGAATGCGGGCATGGGAAGAGGTGACAATGATATAATCCTTTACTTTTCATACAAAAAGAATTCTTTGCAGTGTATTTCATAGATAGCATGGATGTAAGAAACAGAATACTAACATGTCAGCAAAAATAAAAGTCTGGGGAATAGAACCTGCAACTTGTACATTTACTCTGTCTTGCTAAAAGCAAAGCTCTCCTCTCTAGGCTAAGAGACACTACATAAACCATTGGTACATGTAGAATATTGTACTAGGAACATAATGGAAACAAAAAATAAAGGTAAGTTTTGGGAACTCATGACCTTCTGAACTGTATGTGTCTAAACCTGGCATCTTACAAGGTGACCACTGAATAAGCTGAAAACCCAGGTACATTTCGAAACTTTTGCATGGAATATAATAGAAATAAAAGCGGTATATATGGGGTATTGAATTTCTGAACTGTGTATTTTTTAAATCTGGTGCCTTACTTGGTGCACCATCACTGAATAAGCAGGGAGTCCAGCTACATTTGGAAGAATAATAAAAAAAAATGGGATATGGAAGTTCCTGATAAAACTTTGAAAGCTGCTTGTTACCCTGCAGTTTATTTTCCAGCAACTTACACTGACTGGTAAATAAATTCAAAGTCTTATCAGGAACTTCCATATTGGTGTGGAGACATCTGTAACATAGAGACAGTGAATACTGGAGTCAGGGGACATGGCTCTTCCATGACTTCTTGGGCTGTGGGTTGTACAGGCAACAATATGGAAACCTTCTTATTTACAGAATCTATTTCTCTCATATACTAAATGCAACGTACCAGAGAATAATCTTACAATGTACAAGGTGTTCTGGGGAGGAAAACTTTCACATTGGGTTTTAAATAATTTAAGTTTAGTTCTCCTTTAAATAGGGTGAGGAATACCACCCATAGGGATTGCCTTTACTGATTAATTGCACTGTTTACTCACTGCACTCATTGTACAAGTTCATATGGTATTTGTCTTCACAGCTCTGTATAGTAATATCATTCATTGCTCTGAGCTAGCCATACATGATTCATGAGTCCATTTCTCTTTTCAATCAGTTATTTGATTGATTTGATTAGTAAAGATTAATAAGAATCCCATTAATAAAGAAATCAATTGTGGTTCTGTGTTCGATCTCAATCAAGTCATTTGATCGAAATGTAAAATGATCTTAGACACATTGACCCATGTTTGGCTAGCTAGAGTGTATAGTGTTTGGCTTGTAAAGGCCCCCGTACACGGCATCGGTAGTCCGATCAATTCGGCGAATTTGATCAGATTGATCAGAATATTGAAGAAATTTTTCCTGTTTTTGATTGGCGATATCGATCACAGAAAAACTGTGATTGGACAAGGAGGAAAATTTTCCGTCAACCGATCTTCTGTAGTTTTCAAGCTGAAATCCACGGAAGATCGTCAGCGCAAGGTAGGAAATTACAATAGCTTCTTCTGATTGGATTTAAGATAGTTTCCTCTAATTGCAAATCTGATTGGTAAACCATAGGCCCGTGTATGGCTAGTTTTAGTGTTGATCTGCCACCATTTGATCTGTGCATTGTCACCCATAGCTCCGCAGACACAACTTTACATGTTCATGCAGAAGTACACAATCTTCCGTAAATGCATCTTACATTTCTCCACTGTTAGCTGTTTAAGTTATCACAATGCATTTATATTACAGAAAAGATTATTTTGTGTTGAATAAAAAGTTAGCAGGGAATGAAAGCACATCACTTATATTATTACCTGTACTGCCTTCCATGCACCTGTAGAGGGCACTGTTCCACAAGGTATCTGATGCTGAAGAGCACATGCAGAACATATCAATGATGATGAATGAATCAATGGTGATATTCAAACCGGAAACATGTCTATAACCTATTACCCTCTGGGTTTCAAATGTACAACACAAGTCATACAACACAAGTTCATACAACACAAGTTCAGTTAGGAATTAATCTTTGCTGAGCTTCCAAGTGCCTGAGTAAGATCATGTATAGGCCAGGGATTGTTAAAGGGACACTATCAATTTCATTTAAAAAATATTTACCCATTTTGATGTTCCTGTTAAAGTAATGATTATACCCCTCTTACATGTTACTGCATTATAGGGCATTGATTTACAGGCTCATTTACCCAGAGCCGCTTTGGGTAAATGCTCCTTCCATGATTCAATGTGGGTAAATCCTATTGCGGGATTTTAATGGCAGCTATTTGCTGGTGTTAAAATCCTGCACTAAAAACTAGCGCAAACGCGATATTAAATCGTGAGCATCGGATGCGCGGGTGATCTTTGTGCAACCCACGCATCCGGTGCTAATATGGAGTTTAAGTCGCGCTAAGTCGCGAGAACTGGTACAATTTTTTGATTTACGCAAATAAATAATGACATGACTTTCCCAAGTTAGAAATGGAACCCAGAATGCCGTGCTGTACAACGTAACAATACAGAGGATGCAAACAAAGGATGCAAGGAATTAAAGGGGATCTGTGCCCAAAATGTAAACGGCTTTCCTGTGATAGCCACTTGTCTTGTGTCTACATTGAAAGCGACGGACATTCTCCCTGCTGTAATAAATAATATCTGAGGATTCAAGGTTGGTTTGGCTACTTCACAACACCGACATTATTTTTTTCTTTGACCTGCTTCCCTACCGGCGGTCGAGGCATGTGCAGTTACTACTTTGGTGTTTTTTCAACTTCCATCTTCCTTATTCCTGCTGAGAGAGCAGTTAAACCTTCGTAAGGGAAGCCATTCGTATTTTGGCCACAATTACTGCTTTGACAGATATTGAAGTTTGGCCAATAGTCTCCTGGATGCTGATTCTGCATGAAGAAGTCAGAAGAATTAGATGGATTATCAACATGGGGGTTTTCCTGATAGGAATTCTGGTAAATTCACAATTAGGGTGCTGTTGAGTCATTGACCGAACTAACAGTCACAGTGGGAAGTCGCTGATAGATTTATATCTTCCTATTTCTCCTACTTTGTCCACTTTTCGTGTCCCTGTGGTCTCCAGCGTGTCGTATTTCGGTTCTGTCCTATTGTTAATCATTCGAACACCTGTGTTTCCTGTGCTTAGTTACAGAAAGTGCCCTTTCCCCCCAAACAACCTTATCGATAATTACCAACTGCAGCCGCATAGGAAACTAGACAGCGGGGTCACTCAGAAGGGCTAATATGTTCATTGTAAAACCATAGAGTGCTGTACAGTTGGGTGTATGTTCAGGAAGGGACAATCTCTGGTGACCACCCTGAATAATCCAGAGTAACATTATTGGTTGCAAAACTAGGAGTATTAATGCATTCTCTTAAATTAAAGAGCCTGTTCATATTAAATATGATTATACATTTTATTTTATATTTAATCCTTGTGACTTTCTTTCTGTTTCCCACCGTTCTTTAGTGGCTGGTGTAGTCTTATAGGGCTTCTGTTAAATCAAGATTTATATTGACTAGAGTTTGACCAGCTGAGGAGGCTGTTGGGATGAAGTGACAGTGCAGAAACCACATTGAAATCAATTTTTAAGATAGGGATAGACACAATGTTTCACCTCCTTAACTTGTAGGTCATATCTGTTGTATTCAGTTATATCAACTGGACTTTAAGTTTAGTTCTTAAAGACTTTCGCTAGTCATCTGACTGGATCTCTCAATTCATAATGACAAGAATCTGTGGCAATTATGTACCCTGGAAAGTCCCAATTAGCATATCACAGCCAGGTGTTAGGGACACCGTATCCCTGTCTGCTTTAAACCGAATAACACACTGAGGCAGCAATTGGTACATCCGAAAGACCCAATACCGAAACACAAGAAAAGCGACATCATATATGCAGTGCAGTGCAGTGAAGAATGCTCTGATTTGTATGTGGGGGAGACCAAACAGCAACTGCATCCACCTATGGCCCAGCACAGGAGAGCCAATTCCTCGAGTCAGGACTCAGCCGTGTATCTGCATCTTAAGGATAAAGGACATACCTTTGAAGATTGTAATGTTAACATACTGGCGAAGGAAAGTGACTGGTTCAAGAGAGGTGTTAAGGAGGCCATTTATGTGAAAATAAAGAAACCAAGCCTAAAAAGAGGTGGGGGGGTTCGACACCAACTGTCTGCCATGTACAATGCTGTTTTGACACCTTACCCTGGGCAGTTACAGATAACACCTCTTAGCCTTTAAAACCTTACATTCAGAAGTAGAGATGGCAGAAAAGACATAGTTTTGTTCCGTTTTCGGATTCCCGGATCTCAGGAAAATCCTGAAGATCCAAAAATGGAACAAATTTTCAAAGATTTTTAAATGTATAATCAGAGACCACTTTCAAGTTTCCGATCGTATTTTCGAATGTTTGAGGCTATTTTCGAAAATTAGCTATTTTTGAAATTTCGAAAATACAATCTGAAACTCGAAAGTGGTTTCTGATCGTATTTTCAAACGTTCTAAAATATTTTCGAAATATTTTCGAAAATAGCTCCGTACATTCGAAAATTTGTTCCGAAGTCCCGAAATCCGGAGGAACTCTCCAGATTCGGATAGATCTTTTGGATTTCGGAACCGAGGGGTTCCGTGTCGGATACGGGTTCGTGTTGGACCCAGATCCCATCTCTATTCAGAAGGTCCCTAACATTTGGCTGTTGTGTGCTAATTGGGAGTTTTCAGGGTACATAATTGCCAACAGATTCTTGTACAAGTCATTCTGAATTGAGAAAGCCAGTCGGATGACTAGCGAAACGTCTTCAAGAACTAACTTTAAGTCCAGTTGATCTAACTGAATACAACAGATATACCATGACCTGGATGAATGAGAACCTTTACAAGCAACTTGTAGGTTAAGTTCTTTTATTTCCCAACATACCAGTATTACAGACACACCCACTGTATTAGTCACTGACTGTTATCATTCTAACACATGCCCAGTCCTGAGCTTGTAAATGTTAATGGTTTTACCAAAATATCTACTTCCGATCCACCTGTAATGCTGGCCATACGCTAATTAGATATTAAATAGATTTGATGATTGACAGTCACATTTATCTTATAGTACAGTATAGTTAATATACTGCCTCCCTCCCTCGATCATTCATTTTGTGATTTTGTAACCTGTCTGCTTTCCAGATACAGATATTATATAAATAAATAAAATAGGCCAGGCCATGACACACCCAACACATCCATGCTACACATGTCAGTTTATTGTTTTGTTTATTGGTGTATATAGTACTGACAGTGAACGTACAGCGTTTATATTCATAGCTCTAAATGGACAATGTGCATCTAATAGAGAGAAACCCAAATACTGGATTAGAGTAAAGATCACAATAAATGTTTCCAATTAACCTTAATCACGTCTGTGATTGGCAGCCAAACACAGAAACAGCTGCCGGCTATTAAGTCATGGAGTCCATACACCAACAAACCCCGGTCATATGATTGAGCTGGCCCAATTAAGAAAAAGTTGTACGACAATCACCCATACACAGACAAACGATTGTACAGCGTTGGTATTGTACGACCGGGATTTGTTTGTGTATTGGCCCAATTAGCAGAGGGAATAAAGATTGGTAAGTCCTTTTCTTGGCACTTTTTTAACATTTAATCATGGAGTTTAGGGTGTTTTACAATTTTTAAAAGTTTATTTGTAAAAACAAGGAATATCCGGAGGGTGGGAGGGCTGGAGGGCTCCCCTGCGCATGCCAGAGTCCCCCAGGAGGACAGGGAAGGGGCATATACATTCTACACAAAGGAAGGCTCCTACTCTTCAATTTCTTGGACTTTGACTGGACACTGCAGGACAACCATATGGAGCTGAAAGAAAAGGTAAGGATTTTATAACACTACATCCACTAGCAGTGGATTATATTTTGCTTTGGGGGATTGACATGCCCTTTAAAATAAGGTTATTCCTATTGTTCACTTGATTCTGGGAGTCTGTTCTGGTGACCCATATCTTCAATCATGGCAGAGCTAGAAGTTGTATTGGAAGTGTGGGGGGGGGGTATGCGTAGAGTCAAAAGTGCCCAATCTGTCAATCCCAAACTGAAAAACTGTCCCAAAGAACTGCCCATTCTCAGTAGGTACTCTTAGGGTTAGCCCCACGTAATGCAATCAGTTTTATCGGATCACATTTGCATTGTGCATTGCCCCTATCTGTGCTGCGATTTGACAATGCATACGGTGACCATTTTTGGTGCGCACTGCATGCGTTGGGATTTGACCCAATTTAAAGGAAAAGTGGAAGTGCGTATTGTGATTGGAGTGGTACAGTGGGACCAAGGCCTTAGGTATTGTACCAATTGTCTGGCCATTTGAATATTTTAATTTGGTTGGTCCTGAGGTATTGCTGAAATGTACAGTGTGACCAATCCAACAACTCAATACACTTCAGCCTGTTGTGCATATGTGAGGTACAACTTTCATTTCCATATGACAGACTCTTGCTATTCCTTTAGGCTGAGGTTTGCCCATATACACCTGCCTTTAGAAATGGCTAAACCCAGTGGCAAGACAAGGTTGACAGCTGCCCCCATTCCAGTGATTTCTGAAGCAATGAGACTAGCCAGTGCCCTGGGCAAATTTTTCTTATTGCCTCATTAGCACTGCGAAAATTGTTGGGGACTGATTACTGAGTCCTTAATTCTATTTATTTAACTTACCGGTGTGTTATATTTACCAGTTTAGTTTGAAATTCTGGCGTCTCACGGTAATTCCCGTTTTTCAACATATTTTGACATATAAATCGCACAGTAGGATTTTTTACTTGTTCTGGCTGTACACGTTTGCTGTTATTCAATACCAAGGAACACAGGTGGACCAGGTCCAGTTACAAGTACAAACATGTACGTTGACATGATCTCTGGGGCCATGATCTATTACAAACGCACAGTGGAGCATGCACTGGACACGAGAGGAATGAAACACAGACATAGCTGAGATAATATGTCTCATGGGGATTGGGTAAAGAGGGAGATGAAGTAGACGTAACAATGTCTTGCCATGGATATTGGGGGATCTACATTTCCAAACCCTTCACTACATCATTTGCTGGAAACGGACTTATGTTTTACACCTAAGAAAGAAAAACTAAAATAAAATAGATCACAGTCAATCATCTAAAGTCTTGCTATGGGGCCCTGTGATATCTAGCTACACCCCTGCTATATATGACTCTGACTCCATGACACATTGGTAAAGTACCTAGTAAATTATAACTACAAGAAGGATGCAGTTGAAGTCATAGGAAGCTATAAAGACATGGAACAGGCCCCGCCTTTGTTCCAAATGACTAATTTAATTTAATTAAGTAGGAACTTATTAATCAACAGTAAATGACCAATCATCATAATAAATGGTCAGATATCACCAGGCAATTTAGATGCCATTATAGATCAATATTAATCAAATGATTCCCCATAGACAGTCAGTGATAAAACCCATAAGATTGTGAGGATCGCGCACAACGGGGCCCAAGGACGTTTGGCACCCGGATGAGGAATGTACCAACGTTTATATGTCATTATTGTAATGAACACTCAGCTTAACCCAGCAAAATATGGTACCGCCCATCAATCACTTCCAGTATTAATTAAATGGCTACGCAGATGTTCCATACATTCCATTTGTGATACATGAAATAATGTCAAAGACAATGGAATTTATATTCATTTAACTGAGAGATCCCGATCATTCAACCTATTCTTTGTGTGTGTATAAATATATATATATATATGTGTGTGTGTGTATATAAATTATATATTCTCTTTCCTAATTATTCATGTAGTAGTAGATATGATAAGAAATCCCATGGGATCTGGCTACATTTACATTATCATCCTCCCCATGCTCCCTCTTGCACCTGCGTCCTCCTTTGGAAGACATTAATGTAATAAGACAGGCCGTGCTGGACTCATTTAGAACAAACTGTGTTATGTTAGTGCCTGGACTGCATTCTGCTATTTTATTATGGCACAGAGAGACAAATCAGACACAGGCAGATAAAGTAAACCTTATTGTTTGTGAACATAAAGTCACCGTCACTTCTCCTGCTGCCTTAGGATTTTATTTATATCCCACATTACAGTTTCTTTGTTAATTGTCCTGATTTTATTAAAGTGACTATTTAATGTCCCGAAGTCCTGTTTAAATATGGAAGCCCGTATTTATTAAAGTACAATTACAGTATTGTTCAGATTTAAGCTTCATACACTCAGTAAATGTTGCCCAGCTATAACACCCCAACACCAGTCAAGTGTTCCGGACCATCAGGCTTTATGGACGAGCAAAACCTTACAAAGCTTGAGAATCCTGTTTACTTGGAACTGAAGCATCTAATTTAATAAGGGGAATGGAAGCTTGCGTGGGGATATGATCACTTTATACAATTATATTAACGGGCCATATAATAAACTCTCTGGTGCATTGTTCATTAATAGATCATAGGACCTGTGATGATGTGAGAATACCTTCATAACACCCAATATTCTATTCCAGTCAAATTTCAACTGTAGGTTCTCATGACTTTTTAAAAACTTTCATGGAGATTCAATAAAAGTTCTTATTGTTTAAAATGGTGCTAATTTTGCCCCAACCAATCAGAACTTATGTAACATTTGAAAGCTAACATCTGATTGGTTGGGGCAAAATTAGCACCATTTTAAACAATAAGAACTTTTATTGAATAACCCCCTTTATTTTAATTAAATCAACCAGAAGATTGTTTAACAGTACAGAGATATTACAATATACAATATACAATTTACCGTCCCAGTGTGGAGGGTGTATCCATGGGCATTCATTTAGGGAGATCTGACTGGCCACAGGGACCAGATTTTAGTAAATTTGGTGGGGCAGCCCCGATGTATATAAATCAGTCTAAGATAAGGCAGCATTTGGTTTACCATTTATCCACCGACCCATCAGTGTGGGTGAGGTGGGGGCCATATTGGAGAGAACAATAGCCCTTCTGGCGTAGAATAATGTTTCACATAGAAAATCTAGTTCATATCGGGTCCATTTCTCCTCTGTTGAAATCACCAACCTGGGAACCAGGGTAGGGCAGGATGGTTGAGAGGTAGTGAGTTACCCTATGCCAGAATCTGGCAATACAAGGACAATCCCATAAGAGGTGATAAAAATCTGCAGGGGTTTGATGTGGTTCTCAGGACTTTATTGATTTTCATATTTTTATCTTAGTTGTATTGCCCGGCCTCACCTTGATCTATATGCCCAAACCATGACAGTTTACTGGATTTGTATGGTCCACTTATGGTGGCCAAATATCCATTTCACTGGGGGTTACCCCTGTCTGGAGTCTTGCTGCCCCCTGACACAATTACACACGTTTTATTAAAACATACAAATCTACTAAACCGTCGCAGTAGTGTAAGCTTAGAACCACTGTAGGAAATAAAGAGCGTAATAATAAATTATATAAATGTATCCGTATATAACTGGACCGTAATAAACCTTTCACCTAGAAGGTATTGGCAAGTAATTGTCATCTCAAATGAATTCTTGTGTTGTTGGTCCTCTGAGATAATGAGGATTTATGTTTTTGCTTTAAAGGAATTGATTAGTGAGCCTGGTCGCGTTACTGTAGAGGTTTAGCTACTTGGTAATTGGGTTTGCTGAGTGAGTAGGTTGGATTACATGGGACGTTCACATTGATCTATGGGTCACAAGACTTTCTTTTTCTTTGGCTGGTAAAACATACAGTAAATGCATTTATTTTATATTTTTATTTTTGATGTGTAGCAGTAGCACAGTATTGTTGTGAATGTGCATGAAAGATGTTGATTATATTACACATACCACATTGCCACTGACAGTTCAGCAAACTTAGGCTGGGGGAACTTGTGAAGTTATTTGTTACTGACGCTGCATAACACTTTCATTGAAACGCCATTACATTTTGCATTACATATTAGCAAAAAACTTAAATTAGGAATTATTACATCAGGATGTTTACTAATGTATACACAGATATAAAAATAAATGCTTCCGAAATACTGACTTCCTGTTTGCAGGACCCCTAGTAGAGACCGTTATGGTCTTGCCCTTGACCCAGCGCCTGGGTGGATTCAGTTGCTCAGTAGAGATCTGAGCATGTTTGACCCACCCAACAGCCAATCAGTAGAAATTACTGTTAGGAACATTCCAAGGATGTGGTGCATTCTGGGAAGAAGAAGGACCGTTACAGAACCTAAAATGTCAGCTCACTAATGTCAACAGCAGGGAACAGCAAGTGGTATAAATTCAACTGATTTTTTAAAATGGAGAATATGTAGAATAACTAGGTATGTGTAATATAAACTAAGAAATTTAAAAATAATGATATTTTCCACTAGACTTTCCCTTTAACTACGGTAATATTTAACCTTCAAACAGAACTCTACACATTTCCACGTTTTCTAACTGCTGAACAAAGTTATTCAATGTGACATAAACCTCAATGTTTACAAAACCACAAAGTTGTCAGTTTTAGTTGCCTCAAGACAAAGATCTGAGCAATGTCAGTTGGATATTGTCATGGTGGAAGAGGCTATCGGCAGCTGTAACTGGTTCCATGTAACAGATTCAAGACTCTTCAGTTCAGACAGAAAAAAACTGTTCATTGTAGTGAAAAGGTGGAAGTCAGTTAAGTAAAAGAAAATTACCCAACATACAGTATGGTGTAAGTGGATTTTTTTCTTAATGGCATACATAATAAAGGACAATTAGACTCACCTTCCCCTCGCTCCTCTACTTGCATCCATTAATAGTACCAAGGGTAAGGACCTAAACTGCTCACCCCCTCACCCGTTATATTACCACTGTCCTCTTCCCGCTTGTCTCTGTAGTCTGTGATGTAGCCAATGGGAAGACAAGCTCTGCAAAGAAGTTTTCTCATAGGCTACATCGGGGACTGTCACTGACAGTGGCAGAGGGCAGAACAGACCAGATTGGCGAGGTAAACTTCAAGTATAATAGAACTAAGCAGTTTAAGTCTTCATCCTCATTCAGGTATGGAGCATTGGAATGATGAGTATAATTTTCATTTAATTGCGATTGACGAATGGTAGAATATCCTTTTAGTTCAATTATTTGTAAAAGTAGCTTGTCTCAGGTAGAAGACTAACTGTGCTTTGCTCTGGGGAGCAATCGTGTTTTACTCAGCAAGAAAAGCTATTGGATTAGTATAGACTTCCTTCACCTTTCCTGTAGCATGAATAAAAGGATGTTTTCCTGCCTCCCAAGAGGTTCTGCATTAACAGTGCAATAAAAAAGCTTTTACTTTTAGCATAGCCACCCTACCACAACCAAACCCACTCAACTCCAGAAAATGATGTAAAAATCATTCGTAGACTGTCTTTAGTACATAAAACTCCCAGCTGAAGACACATCTATTGTCTGTTCTCCGACCACTGGAGGCAAGCGATTGAATGTGAAAAATGGCAGGAATGGAGACACTACACGGTGTAAAATCAATACCGTCTCAAAATAGTTTCTTTTGGCTTTGGAAGTTGACATCTTCTTCACAAGATACAGATGGATTGAGAAACTCGACACCATCGATTGATGTATAAATTGTTCTGCTAAATGATGTTTAGGCAGACGGGCATTTAACATACTTTTTTACAGCCCTGTCTCTATGTATCAAATTTCTATTACTCTTAGGCTGAACACACATAATTTGCTGGAATTTAGCCTCTGGATGTCTGAATACCATTGAGAAGAAAGGATGCTTGTGTGACTAAGATTAAAATCTCTCAGCATACCATTCCAAAATAAAGATCTGGCCACAGGTAAACTTTGCTGAAGGGTTGATTTCTGAAGTGATAGAAGATTCCATAACATCAACAGTTATGGTATTCATTCATTGTTTTAATCTGCATTTAATGTCATCAGGACAATTTAGCAGCTACACTCTGTGGTGCATCATAACATGGGGAATACCATTACCTGGAAACCCCTGCAATGTTACTTGAAGGAAGGTGCTTGTGGTTAAGATTCATCCAGGTCATGGTATATCTGTAATATTCATCCATCCAGGTCATGGTATATCTGTAATATTCATTCATCCAGGTCATGGTATATCTGTAATATTCATTCATCCAGGTCATGGTATATCTGTAATATTCATTCATCCAGGTCAGGGTATATCTGTAATATTCATCCATCCAGTCATGGTATATCTGTAATATTATCATCCAGGTCATGGTATATCTGTAATATTATCATCAAGGTCATGGTATACTGTATATTCATCCATCCAGGGTCATGGTATATCTGTAATATTCATTCATCCAGGTCATGGTATATCGTATATTCATTCATCCAGGTAATGGTTATCTGTAATATTCATTCATCCAGGTCATGGTATATCTGTATATTCATCATCCAGGTCATGGTATATCTGTAATATTCATCATCCAGGTCATGGATATCTGTAATATTCATCCATCCAGGTCATGTATATCTGTAATATCATTCATCCAGGTCACAGTATATCTGTAATATTCATTCATCCAGGTCATTGTATATCTGTAATATTCATTCACCAGGTCATGTATATCGTAATATTCATTTACCAGGTCATGGTATATCTGTAATATTCATTCATCCAGGTCACGGATATCTGTAATATTCATTCATCCAGGTCAGGTATATCTCTTAATATCATTATCCAGGTAACGGTATATCTGTAATATTCATTCATCCAGGTCACGGTTATCTGTAATATTCATTTCATACTTGGGTCACGGTATATCGTAATATTCATTCATCCGGGTCACTGTATATCTGTAATATTCATTCATTCGGGTCACGGTATATCTGTAATATTCATTTATCCGAGTCACGGTATATCTGTAATATCCATCCATCCGGGTCACGGTATATCTGTAATATCATCCATCCGGGTCACGGTATATCTGTAATATTCATTCATCCGGGTCACGGTATATCTGTAATATTCATTCATCCGGGTCACGGTATATCTGTAATATTCATTCATCCGGGTCACGGTATATCTGTAATATTCATTCATCCAGGTCACGTAATCTGTAATATTCATTCATCCAGGTACGGTATATCTGTAATATTCATTCATCCAGGTCACTGGTATATCTGTAATATTCATTCATCCAGGTCATGGTATATCTGTAATACTTCCATAGGAACGGTATATCTGTAATATCATTCATCAGGTCACGGTATATCTGTAATATTCATTCATCCAGGACACGGTATATCTGTAATATTCATTCATCCGAGGTCACGGTATATCTGTAATATTCATTCATCCAGGGTCAATGCATATCTGTAATATTCATTCATCCAGTCAGGTATATCTGTAATATATCAACTCATCGAGTCATGGTATATCTGTAATATCATTCACCCGGGTCACGGATATCTGTAATAGTCTTCATCAGGTCACGGTAATCGTAATATCATTCATCCAGGTCATGGTATATCTGTAATATCATTCGTCCGGTCATGGTATATCTGTAATATTCATCTCAGGGTCATGGTATATCTGTAATATTCATTCGTCCGGGCAGGTGTATCTAATATTCCTTCATCGGGTCATGGTATATCTGTAAATTTATCATTCGGGTCATGGTGGTTATTCTGTAATATTCATTCAGTCCGGGTCATGGATATCTGTAATATTCATTCATCCAGGTCATGGTAATCTGTAATATCATTCATCCAGGTCATAGTATATCTGTAATATTCATTCGTGCGGGGTCATGGGATATCTGTAATATTCATTCATCCAGGTCAGGTATTGATATTCATCAGTCATGGTAATCTGTAATATATTCATCCGGTCATGGTAATCTGTAATATTCATTATCCAGGTCATGGTATATCTTTAATATTCATTCGTGCGGGTCATGGTGTATATCTGTAATATTCATTCATCCAGGTCATGGTAATCTGTAATATTCATTCATCCAGGAATGGTATATCTGTAATTAATGGTATATCTGTAATTATCATTTATCCGGTCATGGTATATCTGTAATATTCATACTTCGGGTCATGGTATATCTGTAATATTCATTCATCCAGGTCATGGATATCTGTAATATTCATTCATCCGGTCATGGTATATCTGTAAATATTCATCCAGGTCATGGATATTGTAATATCATTCATCAGTTATATTCTGTAATATTATCCAGTCATGGTAATCTTAATATTCATTCATCCAGGTCATGGTATATCTGTAATACATCATTCACGGGGTCATGGTAATATGTAATATTCATCATACGGTCAGGTATATCTGAATATTATTCATCCGGTATATGGTAATCTGTAATATTCATTCATCCAGATCATGGTATATCTGTAATATTCATTCATCCAGGTCATGGATATCGTATATTCATTCAATCCAGTGGATGGTATATCTGTAAAATTCATCATCCAGGTCATGGTATATCTGTAAATTATTCATCCAGGTCTGGTATATCTGTAAATTCATTCATCCAGTCATGGTATATCTGTAATATTCATTCATCCAGGTCATGGTGATATCTGTAAAATTCATTCATCCGTCATGGTATATCTGTAATATTTATTCATCCAGGTCATGGTATATCTGTAATATTCATTCATCCGATCATGGTATATCTGTAATATTTATTCATCCAGGTCATGGTGTATCTGTAATATCATTCATCCAGGTCATGGTATATCTGTAATATTTATTTATCCAGGTATGGTATATCTTAATATTCATTCATCCAGGTCATGGTATATCTGTAATATTTATTCACGGCAGGTTATCGTAAATTCATCACCAGGTCATGGTATATCTGTAATATTCATCATCCAGGTTATGGTATATCTGTAATATTCATTATCCAGGTCATGGTATATCTGTAATATCATCCATCCAGGTTATGGTATATCTGTAATATTATTCATCCAGGTAGGTGTATCATGTAATATTCATCCATCCAGGTCATGGATACACACAAGGCAGGTATACGTAATACCACAGCAGGTTAATCGGTAAACATTCAACAGGTCACGGTATACGTAATATCATTCATCCAGGTCATGTATATCTGTAATATCATTCATCCCGGTCCGGTATATCTGTATATATCATTCATCCAGGTCAGATTGTTGTGTATATCTGTAATCCATCAGGTCACATCGGTCATGTAAAAAAAAAAAGTACTAGGTTGGATCTTGATAACGATATGTCTTTATTCAACCTATTACTATGTTACTATGTGTATATGTTACTATAGTTATTATGTTTACTACTGTATACTATGTAATATCATCCATCCAGGTCATGGTATATCTGTAATATTCATCCATCCAGGTCATGGTATATCTGTAATATTCATTCATCCAGGACACGTATATCTGTAATATTCATCATCCAGGTCAGGTATATCTGTAATATTCATTCATCCAGGTCAGGTATATCTGTAAATCATTCATCCAGGTCATGGTATATCTGTAATATTATTCATCCAGGTCATGGTATATCTGTAATAATTCATTCATCCAGTCATGGTATATCTGTAATATTCATTCATCCAGGTCATGGTATATCTGTAATATTCATTCATCCAGGTCATGGTATATCTGTAAAATTCATTCATCCAGGTCATGGTATATCTGTAATATTCATTCATCCAGGTCATGGTATATCTGTAATTTCATTCATCCAGGTCATGGTATATCTGTAATATTTATCATCCAGGTCATGGTATCTGTAATATTCATTCATCCAGGTCAGGTATATCTGTAATATTATTATCCAGGTCATGGTATATCTGTAATATTCATTCATCCAGGTCATGGTATACTGTAATATTCATTATCCAGGTCATGGGGTATCTGTAATATTCATCCATCCAGGTCATGGTAATCTGTAATATTCATCCAATCCAGGTTATGGTATATCTGTAATATTCATTCATCCAGGTCATGGTATATCTGTAATATTCATCATCCAGGGATACGGTCATATATCTGTAATATCATTCATCCAGGTCATGGTATATCTGTAATATTCATCATCCAGGTATGGTATATCGTAATATTCATTCATCCGAGTCATGGTATATCTGTAATATACATTCACCCGGGTCACGGTATATCTGTAATAGTCATTCATCCAGGTCACGGTATATCTGTAATAGTCATTCATCCAGGTCATGGTATATCTGTAATATTCATTCGTCCGGGTCATGGTATATCTGTAATATTCATTCGTCCGGGTCATGGTATATCTGTAATATTCATTCGTCCGGGTCATGGTGTATCTGTAATATTCCTTCATCCGGGTCATGGTATATCTGTAATATTTATTCATTCGGGTCATGGTATATCTGTAATATTCATTCGTCCGGGTCATGGTATATCTGTAATATTCATTCATCCAGGTCATGGTAAATCTGTAATATTCATTCATCCAGGTCATAGTATATCTTGTAATATTCATTCCTGCGGGTCATGGTATATCTGTAATATTCATTCACCCAGGTCATGGTATATCTGTAATATTCATTCATCCAGGTCATGGTATATCTGTAATATTAATTCATCCGGGTCATGGTAAATCTGTAATATTCATTCATCCAGGTCATGGTATATCTTGTAATATTCATTCGTGCGGGTCATGGTATATCTGTAATATTCATTCATCCAGGTCATGGTATATCTGTAATATTCATTCATCCAGGTAATGGTATATCTGTAATAATGGTATATCTGTAATATTCATTTATCCGGGTCATGGTATATCTGTAATATTCATACTTCTGGGTCATGGTATATCTGTAATATTCATTCATCCAGGTCATGGCATATCTGTAATATTCGTTCATCCAGGTCATGGTATATCTGTAATATTCATTTGTCCAGGTCATGGTATATGTGTAATATTCATTCATCATGTTATGTTATGTCTGTAATATTCATCCAAGTCATGGTACATCTTTAATATTCATTCATCCAGGTCATGGTATATCTGTAATAATCATTCATCGGGGTCATGGTATATATGTAATATTCATTCATCCGGGTCATGGTATATCTGTAATATTCATTCATCCGGGTAATGGTATATCTGTAATATTCATTCATCCCGGGTCACGGTATATCTGTAATATTCATTCATCCAGGTCACTGTATATCTGTAATATTCATTCATCCAGGTCACTGTAATTCTTTAATATTCATTCACCGGACTGGTATATCGAATTTCATTCATCCAGGTCATGGTATATCTGTAATATATCATAGGTACGGTATATCTGTAATATTCATTCATACGGTCACTGTATATCTGTAATATTCATTCATCCAGTGACACGGTAATATCTGTAATATTCATTCATCCGAGTCACGGATATCTGTAATATTCATTCATCCAGGTCTGATATCTGTAATATTCATTCATCCAGTCATGGTATATCTGTAATATTCATTCATCCGAGTCATGGTATATCTGTAATATACATTCACCGGTCATGGTAATCTGTAATATCATTCATCCAGGTCAGGTATATCTGTAAATCATTCATCCAGGTCATGGTATATCTGTAATATTCATTCGTCCGGGTCATGGTATATCTGTAATATTCATTCTCCGGTCATGGTATATCTGTAATATTCATTCATCCGGGTCATGGTGTATCTGTAATATCATTCATCCGGGTCATGGTATATCTGTAATATTTTATTCATTCGGTCATGGTATATCTTAATATTCATTCGTCGGTCATGGTGATATCTGTAATATTCATTCATCCAGGTCATGGTAAATCTGTAAATATCATTCATCCAGGTCATTTATACTTGTAATATTCATTCCTGCGGGGTCATGGTATATCTGTAATATTCATTCACCCGGTCATGGTATATCTGTATATTCATTCACAGGTCATGTATATCTGTAATATTAATTCATCCGGTCTGGTAATCGTAAATTCATTCATCCAGTTCATGGTATTCTGTAATATTCATTCGTGCGGGTCATTTATATCTGTAATATTCATTCATCCAGGTCATGTATATCTGTAATATTCATTCATCCAGGTAATGGTATATCTGTAATAATGGTATATCTGTAATATCATTTATCCGGGTCATGGTATACTGTAATATTCATATCTTCTGGGTCATGTATATCTGTAATATTATTCATCCAGGTCTGGTATATCTGTATAATTCATTTGTCCAGGTCATGGTATATCTGTAATTTCATCCAAGTCATGGTATATCTTAATTCATTCATCCAGGTCATGGTATATCTGTAATATCATCCATCCAGGTCATGGTATATCTGTATATATTCTCCATCCAGGTCACGTATATCTGTAATATTCCATCCAGGTCATGGTATACTGTAATATTCATCATCCAGGTATGGTATATCTGTAATATTCTCCATCCGGTCATGGTATATCTGTAATTTCATCATCCAGGTCACGGTATATCTGTAATATTCATCATCAGGTAATGTATATCGTAATATTCATCTCCAGGTCATGGTATACTGTAATATTCATTCATCGGGTCATGGTATATCTGTAATATTCATCCATCCGGTCATGGTGTATATCTGTAATATTCATTCACCAGGTCACGGTATATCTGTAATTATTCATCCATCCAGGTATGGTATATCTGTAATATCATTCATCCAGGTCATGGTATATCTGTAATATTCATCCATCCGGTCATGGTATATCTGTAATATTCATTCATCCAGGTCACGGTATATCTGTAATATTCATCCATACCGGTCAATGGTATATCTGTAATATTCATCCATCCAGGTCATGGTATATCTGTAATATTCATTCATCCGGGTCATGGTATATCTGTAATATTCATTCATCCAGGTCATGGTATATCTGTAAAATTCATTCATCCAGGTCATGTATATCTGTAATATTCATTCATTTAGGTCACGATATATCTGTAATATTCATTCATACAGGTCATGTAATCTGTAATATTCATTCATATAGGCACGATATCTGTAATATTCATCCATCCAGGTCATGGTATATCTGTAATATTCATTCATCCAGGTCATGGTACTATCTTAATTCATTCATTTGGTCACGATTACTGTAATATCATTCATACGGTCATGGTATATCGTATATTCATTCATACAGGTCATGGTATATCTGTAATATTCATTCATCCAGGTCATGGTATATCTGTAATATTCATCATCCAGGTCAGGTATATCTGTAATATTCATCCATCCAGGTCACGGTATATCTGTAATATCATTCATCCAGGCAGGTATATCTGTAAATTCATTCATCCAGGTCATGGTATATCTGTAATATTCATTCTCCAGGTCAGGTATATCTGTAATATCATCATCCAGGTCACGGTATATCTGTAATATTCATTTATCCAGGTCATGGTATATCTGTAATATCATTCATACAGGTCATGATATCTGTAATATTCATTCATCCAGGTCATGGTATATCTGTAATATTCTCATCCAGGTCATGGTTATCTGTATATTCATCATCCAGGTCAGGTATACTGTAATATCATCATCCAGGTCAGGTATATCTGTAATATTCATTCATCCAGGTCACGGTATATCTGTAATATCATTCATCAGTCAGGTATTGTAATATTCATTCATCCAGGTCACGGTATATCTGTAATATTCATTCATCCAGGTCACGGTATATCTGTAATATTCATTCATCCAGGTCATGTATATCTGTAATATTCATCCATCCAGGCTATGGTATATCTGTAATATTCATTCATCCAGGTCATGGTATATCTGTATATTCATCCATCCAGGTCAGGTATATCTGTAATTTCATTCATCCAGGTCACGGTATATCTGTAATATTCACCATCCAGGTCACGGTATATCTGTAATATTCATCCATCCGGTCACGGTATATCTGTAATATTCATTCATCCAGGTCACGGTATATCTGTAATATCATTCCATCCAGGTCATGGTATATCTGTAATATTCATTCATCCAGGTCATGTGTATCTGTAATATTCATTCATCCAGTCATGGTATCATCTGTTAAATATTCATCCATCCAGGTCACGGTATATCTGTAATATTCATTCATCCAGGTCACGGTATATCTGTAATATTCATTTATCCAGGTCATGGTATATCTGTAATATTCATTTATCCAGGTCACGGTATATCGGTAATATTCATTTATCCAGGTCATGGTAAATCTTTAATATTTATTTATCCAGGTCATGGTAAATCTGTAATATTCATTCATCCAGGTCATGGTATATCTGTAATATTCATTCATCCAGGTCATGGTATATTTGAAATATTTATTTATCTAGGCCATGGCAATTCTTTGGTAATAATTTATTTCAACTGGACGACTAAACTTCAAATCCAGTTGATCTAACTGAATACCACAGGCTTATTAAAATTTGTTGCAGCTGATAGGTGAGTCATTCCCAGACTTCAGGTATGGACCAATCCATTCATATACATCTCTTTGATGTAATTTATCTTGCAACATTTGTAGGATTCTTACAGATCTGTGACATTTCATAATGGGTTTACATGCGGTTCGGGGGAATTCTGGAATGAGAGATGCCTCCTGGAGACTTATTTATTAGCCAAATATCCCATCTTCTGTTGCATAAGCTGATACCAGAGCATCATCTGTAGAGATTTATTAGTGTTCGTCAGTACAGCCCTTTAGTAGGTTACTGAAGAGAACCATAATAGTTCCTGAAGCAGATCCATGATCTAATTCATCAACAGAAGTCCAGATCCAGGTCTTGCAGTTTGCTTCTCTGGAATGTAGCGATGGGCACTTCATAGAAAACAGAAAACAATGTTTAGCATTCCCTGTTCTATTTTGAGACCATTAAAGAGATACTAATCCTACATACCTGTCCCAGATATTCATTTTTAACTTGATACACAATATAGTTCTCCTTTAAATTAACATTCCCAGAATAGCCAATCACGTCAATGTATTTTTCTGGATGTGTCAACTTTAATCCCATTGCACATGCAATTTGGGATTATCAGCCTCAGTCCTGCTCTATTACGCACTTGGGCCTCATGCATTAAGAGGTACAAAAGTTTGCCAGTGCTATTAAGTTGTCCAATATCGGACATTATCTTTTTAATTGGCTGTCGCTGTTAGATAACTTCTTCTTGGTTGAAGTAGTAATAGCACATGCAAACTTTTTAATGGCATTGGCTGAATGAAGTAATGGGCAGCACTTGGGATACAATTACCTTTCACTGGCCACATGTGCAACAAGATATTAAGAAATGCTGACAAATCCATAGAGACATTACAACAATCTGACCCCAGTTATATAAAGTATTGTGGGGTTTGGGAAAGTTCCATGGTATGTCTCCTGCATGGCGTTTGTGGTTTGTCACATCATCTCATGTAATTAACACCTGTCTGCCTCGCTCTGAAGAAATCTTTCTCTAAAGCCTCGCTGTTAGATTGCCTGGCAAGTTTCCCTTAACATTGATGGATGATCCCAGTGGCTGTCCTTTGCTAAATGACCTCATTCATTGTACTCATTGTCAGCTGCAGATTTACCCCAGCACGCCCATAAAGCTACAAAGCTGGATGGTCATTACTGAGGCCAACAAGCCCAACCTTTTGGAATTAATTTGTGCTCAGAAAAAAACAACTCCGTTCGTCAAAAATGTTAAATTTAAAACTAAAAAAATATGTAAATTGAGAAATCAGACAAAAAAAAAAACATTTTCAATTGTTACATTTATTCCAATAAATAAAAATATATATTGATTTAATATTGCCTATTGTATCCTGCCATGGTCAGTACTAAGCTGCCATGTTAGGTGATGCTACTGTCCTACTTGGGTGAAGGTGGGTGAAACACGCTCAGATCTCTAATGAGCAACTGATTACCCGGTGGGGAGGGGGGGGGGTCATTTGGGAGGACAGAAACTGACACAATTAAATGTCCTGAGACTCAGTACTTCATGTATAAAGAGAGAAATGGCTAGATGGGCAGATGAAAGTTTGTGAACTTGTGTGAACTCAGGGGGCTGGCCCACGGTGCATAATGCGTATGCATGAATAGTGATAGTTGGGAAGAATTATAGTTTCCGGTAATGGGCAATAAAAAAAAACCCTAATTTCCCAGTGTACATAAATGTGTTAAAAATGTATCCCTGTGATTGTGCACCTTTCTTCCTCTCCCCTATTTTACCACCCTTGGATGCAGCAGTAAGAATATTTTCCATTTTCTAAACATAACTCCGACACCCTATCCACTAAGGCCATACGTAACCCTCTAAAATAACAGGATATTGTAAATATTCGGCTAAACGCGCCAATCCCGACTGCTACAAATCAGTTAAAAAATATGTTTTTTATCACTTGGAGGACACACGGCGATTAGCTGTCCCATCTCCACGGGCACATATGCATACGGTAATTACATCAATTCTGATGGTAATATATTTTTCACGAGAGGAATTGAAGATTAGAGAGGAAATGAGTCTGTATCAATTACCATTTAATATGAAACTGTTAGGATTTGGCAAGGGAAAGCACATAGTTTAGATGACTTATTATCTGTGCTTCTCTGTTATGTCACAGGGAATTAACGTGGAACCTGTCAAGTGTAAAAATATATTTTTCGTTCTATACAAAGTATTAGGATTTGATATTCACACACATACACACACAATGCAGCTAAAACCTAATGGTGGAAAAAGCCATTAAAATCCAGGTGATCTATAAGCCTTTGTGGCATTACCTCAACAACGTATCCTCACTATCAGTAATCCACCACGAATAGGGACGAAACATACTCCACCTCCGTGATTTATCTTACATGTGTTTCCCCTAAACAGAGAGTAAAATATCTACGTGTAGCCGAGTCTTTAAATAGAATCTTCAATAAAGAACAGTGAACCAACGTCTGGTTACTTTCCTGCAGGAAATCTGAAATATGGTGCCCCGAAGAGCTCACCTGGAAAAGTTAGAGGGAGAGATTTCCAAAGATAGGGAGCAGCAAGAGAGAATGGTTTAAGGCGGGAGGAAGCAGTGTTTGTTAGGGGTTGTAGAGAAGATTTCCTTGCGAGGATTGCAGGGCAGTCAGGAACATAAGGGACCAAGAAAGAAGTAGGGAGGTGCAGTAGAGTTAAGGAATTTAAAGGTTAAAAGCAGGGTATTGAATAGGATTCTTTGTTTGATGGGAAGCCAACCTATTGACTGCAGTATCGGGGTTGTGGGTTCTCTTTTGGAGGAGAGCGAGATGATCTGAGCTGCCAAGTTTAAGATTAAGACTGGAGAAGAGAGAGATGAGAGGCCGGAAATCCAAGTACTAGAATGTTACAGTAGTCAAGATGGGAGATTATAATGGCACGGATGAGCATTGTAGTAATGGAGCGACTCCAAGGCAGCGGGCAGATTATACTGGGTTAATGACCACATTGTCAATAGAGATGGAGAAGGGTGGACAAGGTCCCAGTTTAGGGGTGACATTATTAATTCCGTTTTAGACAGATTTATTTTAAAGCAGCAGCGCACCATCCACAAGGAAACCGAGAGCAGATATTTAGAGATTTGGGATTTAACTTCAGGGGTTAGCAGGGGGTGGACAAGTAATTTTGGGTATCATCTGCGTATAGGTGATACTTAAAGCCAAAAGAACTGATTATTTCTCCCAGAGATAGTGTGGAGGTAGAACAGCAAGGGTTCTAATACCGAACCCTGATGGACCCCCACATTTAGCGGAACTTGAGAGGAAGTCTTATTAGCAAAAGAGACAGACAAAGATCTGTTAGAGAGATAAGAAGGCAACAACGCCACAGCTTGATTTCAGAAGCCCAGAGAATATAAAATTTGCAGAGAAGAGAGTGGTCCACAGCCACTCAGTGGCACGAGCACAGTAGCGAAGGAATTTAGTATCTGAATTGAGCCAAGGACAGGGGTTAGTGGGGTGATGATTGTGAGTTTGTAGGGGGGCAAAGGAGTTAACAGTCAACATCTATGGTTATACGACCATAGATAGAGGACAAAGGAAAGAAAACCAAAATATTGGTCTAAATATCAACCTGTGTGTACCAGCCTATAGACTACTGTATGCTTAATTACACACATTAGCAGACATTCGTCACATTAGTGGCCCCCACCACCAATAGACGTTTTTACCCAGTGGGAGAGGTGTAGGAACCAGAGGGTGGCACTGTTGTGCAAAACTATTGGTGAAAGAAAGGATTCCTGTTTCGTGGGAAAGATGTAAAAGCACTGTAGACATCTACACATGGGCTACATATGGAGATTCGTTTTTCCAATAAATTATTTTCTTTTTAGAAAAAAAACATTTATTTTACATTTTTATTTTTAGAATCAGGCATGAGCTTTTAAATCACTAAACAGCGATCTGAGATGGTAGAAAGAGAAGATACAAATAATGCCATATAGCGGCGTAGTGATTAGCAGAGAACACAATAGTTCATTCAAACGAAGGTGATTTAAACGCATTTCGAGAAGCCTAATAACCCTTCAAGCCTTCAAGAGCACTCAGTATTTTAATCCTGCAGAACACTTTTAACAGGCCGCATTAAAGAAGGCAAAACATTATGTAAGGAAGAGGGTATTGGAGGTGTATGTAGCACAGATGTATTACAATAAAGATGGGCAGACCATGCACAGGCAGTGGGTTGAGGTAATTATGGGGAATGGAGGAGAATGTTCTGTACAGACAGAAAAAGTACTGTGTGGGCGATTATGTAAATTTGTATTTTCTCCAGCAGATGCTCTGACTTGATGCACTTTACCTTAATACAGTTCCACTTATAAGAGCTGTTGAGTGCAGATCTGCAGGGCGCTGATGTATTTTACTGGAAGGTTTTACTAGATGTCTATTTATAGAACAAGGCTGCAAGCCTACTGGTCATCACTTATGGCAGAAGGTCTGGGCGACCCCTGCCTACTACGTCTACGTTTAGGCGCCACGTGGATCTCTGGGTCCTGTAATCCTCTGGGAAAACTTATTTTTATTATTAATTTATTATTACAGGAGCCATTGTTTCTTATAAAGAGCACATTGCTGCCTTTAAAATGACTCCAGGATGCTGCAATATATGCAAACTTATAGTAATATAAGGAGTGGTGTTTCCAGATAGCGCTGTGAGCTGTGACATGATATTTCAGCCCAACTGACTGCAGACATCCCCCCCTGCCGAACTAGGCTTCCGGGCAGGGTGGAGAAGGGGGCGTGTCAGTGGGCGGGAAGGGAAGCAGGCATGGCCTGGGGGTGTGGTGTCAGGTGGAGTCAGAGGCATCCCAAGGGCGTTCTGGGGAAGTGGTAGTAACGTAAGGGGCATTCCAGGGGTGGAGCTTCCCAGTCCTTGTGGTCGCGGGAGTTTGGGATGGTCTCGCGGGAGATCACCCCTGAATCAGGGAAACTCGCGGAAGGAGTGGGATACCTGTGACTCACGATATTTAGTTTAATAGGGTTTAAAGGGTATCTCCCCTCTCATTTTTTTTTGTTGATATTTTGTAGGGAATCTCCCATAACCTAGACCTTGCTAGGTTTAAACAACAATAATCAGCCCCAAAAGATACTTACCAGCCACAACATCTTGCTGTTCTTCCGCATTGAAATTGCATAAGGGGACGGACCTGCATCCGCGTCTAAATTTAGATTTTAGCAGTTTTCGATGTTTCTTCGGCAGAGGGCCCACCGGGGGATTCCCCTGTAACCCCGTGGGCCAGTCCAATGCTGGTTGGTGCGTGGACATGCCCTTTAAATATTGATAGAAATTTTCCACCTGAATTTGACAGAAATTTAATTGGACATGTCAGTAAATTTATGCAGATTACGCATGGTATCTAAGTATCTAACAAAGGGGGGGACGATCCACAAATAAGTATTTTACAGGTAAGTTGTATATCCACAGTGGAAATGAGGATGAACTGTCACATAATGTGATACAAATGCAATGCAGTTCATGGTGTGGCAACAACTGTCATGTGTGACAATTTTATACCTTCCAACACTGGGGGGACCGGGTGCAATGTGAAGCCTATTCAAGACCTACCCAGCTCTGACCTGTACAAGCCAGCCATGCCCCAGACCTGTCCAATTAGACTCAATGAGTTAATTAAACAAAGTTCCACCTTTTATTCATATAAATCAATTCTAGTTTTTTGGGGGGAGGGGGGAGGTACTGAAAGGGTTTTCAAGGGCAGTAACACAATCAGTGCTACATTGTAAGTTCCGTACATAATGGTTTGTATATAATATGACATACACATTCTTATACAGGTACACACCTCATTCTAGTAAAAATACTGTCCTATGCACCCTTATTCCTTTTGGTTCCTGTAGTTGATTAACACTGTCAGCAGTTCACGCTAATACTGGTACCAGGCCCACTGAGGTTTGTGTTATGGGTTGCGTTTTGGGATCCGGTGGCAAGCTGCAGGTGCAGGTCTGGTAGCAGGTTCCGGTCAGGTTGCGGGTCAGGTGCGGTTATGGAACCTACCAGCAAAGGCAGGAACAGGTAACAGTTTTAAGGCTGTAGGTCGGGTCTAAAAAAAATTCACATTTACAAACATACAGGAAGTTCTTATCGTTTAAAATGGTTCTAATTTTGCCCCAACCAATCAGATGTTAGCTTTGAAATGTTAAATAAGATCTGATTGGTTGGGGCGAAATTAGAACCATTTTAAACGATAAGAACTTTTATTGAATCTCCCTGCTAGTTTTCCAGTCCAATTTCATAGAACAAATTTTCAAAAAATTTTCCCTTTTCTAATATCCTGAGTCAAAAATTTTTGAGTCAAAATTCCGTCAGATCAAAACTGCCAGTTCCCAATGGAAAGAAGGATTCTGGGCACCCATAAACCCATATAAGTATGCATCAAGGGTATGGTGAAATGGTTAAACTTGATGGACATATGTCTTTAAACAACATGGACCGCTACATATATGTTACTGGTATGTGACTAAGTAATGCATTAGGGCTAGGCCACACTAGCGCGTTTTTCGCGCGTTTGCGCACGCGTTTCGCGCTCGCGATTTTCGCTAAAATGGAAATCTCGGGAACGCAAAAATTCCCGCGATTTCCGATGCGCATGCGATTGCGCGTCCATTCGCGTTATGGTAACGCATACGTTCACCATTTTTGGTGCGTTAACGTCCATAACGTGAAAAGGCGAAAATGCATGCGCAAAACGCGAACGCGAGCCGCGCAAGAATCACGCACACAATCGCGTGCGATAACGCTCGCGATTTTGTGCGCGATTCCTGTGCGTTGCAGTGTGGCCTCACCCTTTACTGTTTTCCAAGGATTAAAATGCGTATAGTATAGTATAAAGTACGTCAGCTGCTATGCCAGAGTCTAAATTTCTACTCACTTCCTCATAAAAGCCAAGCAAGTTAGTTTGACAAGATCTATTCCTCCTAAATCCATGCTGGTTACTACTTATAATGTCAGTCCTTGAAACATACTCTAGAACATGTTCCCTTATTAAACTTTCAAGGATCATCCCCACCACTGAAGTTAAAGGCCCCCCAAAACTATAATCCCCCCTCACTAATGCCCCCCCCTGTAGTGTAATAAAATCCTTACCTTACATCCCAGCTCCATATGGTTCTCCTGCAGCCCCCCCCCCCCAAGTCCCAAAAACTGCCCACCCGGAGTACTGCAGAGTCCATATAGGACTCTGCCTCCTGTCTCGCCCCCGGGAGAAGTTTGGCATGCGTACTGCATCCCTTCTGCCCCTCACTCCCTCTCCCTCCCTCTCCCTCCCCCTACCATAAAACCCCTTGTCCATATCATAGTATTTCTTCCCCCAGCCCCAACCGCTAAAAAATAATTTTAAGAAAGTCCCCCGAATTCTACTTACCTTCCCTCTCTCCCCCAGCATTCTGAGAAGCCGGCAGCCACGTCCATGATTGGCTGCCTCTCAGCCAATCACGGACGCGGCTGCAGGTCCTGTCCCCTGCTTGCAGTGTCTTGCAAGCAGAAGGCCGGGCTGTTCGTCAGAGGAGAGAGGGAAGGTAAGTAAAGATCTGGGCACTTTCTTAAAATTATTTTATAGCGGTTGGGGCTGGGGGAAGGCAACCTATTATATGTCAAAAGTTTATTATAAGGGTGGACATGCCCTTTAAACTTACAGGCCTGTAATTACCTGGCTCTGAACGACTACCCTTGTAATGAAACATATTTCTTTGTGTTGTCAACGAATTTCGGGACATTTTTTCCCATAGACTATAATGGTAGCAATCCTCAAATGTGGATATTTCAAAACAGTTTGTTTCATGGTCATAAATACAAATGTTGATACCCCAACCCCCCCACACAAACACAGGTACACCCACCTACTGACTCACCTTTCTGTTTCCATTGAAGTCATACTTAAACGGTAACTACAGTCAAAAAAATAATTTTAATCAATCATCAATGAAAGTTAGTTATATAGTCAAACATGCAAAAACACATACCCCCAACCTCATATGGGTACACACACTTAATGACCTACCCTTCCATTCCTGTGGCAGCCATACTTCAAGGGTAAATAAAGTAAAAAAATAACTAATTTTGATATATGCTTAAAAAAAGACATACCCCCTCAACCAGACCCAGGTACACACACTTACTTATCTACTTATCCATTACTGTGGCAGCCATACTTAAAGGGTAACCAAAGTCAAAAAACCAAATTTTGACCAATCATCAAAAAAGTTTGTTTTTAAACCCCCCAACTCGACACAGGTACACATACCTACTGACCTACTTATCCATTACTCTGACAGCCATACTTAAAGGGTAACTATATAAAACAAATTTTGACTGATCGTTCAAAAAGTTGTTTTTTTTACTTCCAACCTGATCCAGGTACACATGCCTACTGACCTACCCTTCCATTTTCATGGCAGCCATATTAAAAGGGTAACTATAGTCAAAAAACTATTTTGACTAATCATCAACAAAGTTTGTTTTTTTAACCCCCAATCTGACACAGGTACACACACCTACTGATTTACGTATCCATTACTGTGGCAGACATACTTAAAGGGTAACTAAAGTCAAAAAAATTAATTTTTTTATCAATAATCAAAAGTTGTTTTTTTTTAACCCTCACGTGGCACAGGTACTGACCTACCCCTCCATTACTGTTGCAGCCCTACCTGAAGGGTAACTAAAATAAAAAAAATTGTTTTGACCAATCATCAAAAAAGTTTGTTTTTTTTAATCCCCAACCTGACACAGGTACACACACCCACTGATCTACTTATCTATTACTATGGCAGCCATGCTTAAAGGGTAACTAAAGTCAATAATCAAAAAAGGTTGTTTTTTAACTTCCAACCTGATCCAGGTACACACGCATATTGACCTACCCTTCCATTTTCATGGCAGCCATATTTAAAGGGTAACAATAGTAAGAAAAAAACAATTTTGACTAATCATTACCAAAGTTTGTTTTTTTAACCCCTAACCCAACAAAGGTACACACATTTACTAAGACTATTACTGTGGCAGCCATACTTAAAGGGTAACAAGTAAAAAAAAAACTAATTTTGATCAATAATCAAAAAAGTTTGTTTTTTAACTTCCAACCTGACACAAGAACGCACACCAACTGAGGTTCATTCATTCATGTGGCAATCATATTTAAAGGGTAAATATAGTAAAAAATAACACATTTTGACCAATCATCACAAAAGTTAGTCTTTTATCCTCCAACCTGACACAAGTACAAACACCAACCAACTCACCTTTAATGCATGTGAAAGCCATATTTAAAGGGTAAATAAAAAATCAACAATGTCCTTATCATTGGCATTATTGAGTTTTAAAATCAGTGTACAAACACACACATTCCCTTCACAAATGCGGCCTTTCAAGCCAAATTCAAAGTTTATACTTAAACTTTCTCTTTCTAGATTCTACTGATTGGCTCTTGGATGGGTTAAACATGCTCAGATCTCTACTGAATCAACCCAGGGACTGGGTCAAGGGCAAGACCATAACGGTCTCCACTATGGGTCCTGCAAACAGGAAGTCAGTATTTTGGAAGCATTTATTTATACACAGACAAAATGCTAAATGGGGCAGGTTAAGGTCATTAGGATGGAAAAAGTTTTTAACTGAACATTCAATGCGGAATTCGGCATTAACAATGATAAAAGATATCACTGGAAGAAGCCACTGAATTCTGGATTCTGTTGTTATTGTGTGGAGATTGGTTCATAGCATTTATGGGTGTAAGGGCCATATTAATAGACCCGCGGTATGGCTTTTTAGCGATACTGCAGGTTAGTTATTGTACGATCGCAGAGGGGGTGTATTTTCCAAATATCTGCAGTGGAATTGCCACAGCAGGGATTACTGCCAAAAAAAAAAAAACCTTCTCCTACCTTCTCAGGATGCTCAGTCTGCCGCTCCTACCTTCTCCGGCTGCTAGTCGAGCAGCCAGAGAAGGTATATAAGTCAGATGTTTGTAACCCGGGACTGCCTGTATATATTTATTTATCTTCCTCTTTCTCAGTCATCAATTCATCAAGATTCCTAATTTAAAAAGATATCTGAAATTAATAAGTATACCTGTTTAATGCACTCAAATTTATGTCAAGTCAAGACTGGATGCATATTGTTTTTTTATTGCTTGAATAACCCCAGTCGACCTCTCGTTCCCTGAGAGGTCGACTGGGGTTATTCAAGCAATAGGGGTCCTCAGACTTGGTTCCTGGTTGAGAAACATTATTTTATCAGTATGGTATAGTATTGGAGGTTGTATAAAGACATACTTCCATACAGTCCAACTTTTATACCCTACCCATAATGTCTGTAAACAGTTACATAGTAACATAGTATTGGAGGTTGTATAAAGACATATATCCATCTAGTCCAACCTTTATACCCTACCCATAATGTCTGTATAACAGTTACATAGTAACATAGTATTGGAGGTTGTAAAAGACATACTTCCATACAGTCCAACTTTTATACCCTAACATTATGTCTGTATAACAGTTACATAGTAACATAGTATTGGAGGTTGTATAAAGACATACTTCCATACAGTCCAACTTTTATACCCTACCCATAATGTCTGTATAACAGTTACATAGTAACATAGTATTGGAGGTTGTATAGACATACTTCCATACAGTCCAACCTTTATACCCTACCCATAATGTCTGTATAACAGTTACATAGTAACATAGTATTGGAGGTTGTATAAAGACATATATCCATCTAGTCCAACCTTTATACCCTACCCATAATGTCTGTATAACAGTTACATAGTAACATAGTATTGGAGGTGTATAAAGACATAGTCCATCTAGTCCAACCTTTATACCCTACCCATAATGTCTGTATAACAGTTATATAGTAACATAGTATTGGAGGTGTATAAAGAATACGTCCATCTGTCCAACCTTTATCCCTACCCATAATGTCGTATAACAGTTATATAGTAACATAGTATGGGAGGTGTTATAAAGACATACTTCCATACAGTCCAACTTTTATACCCTACCCATAATGTCTGTATAACAGTATATAGTAACTAGTATTGAAGGTTTATAAAGTGAAGACATCTTGGATATAAAGTAATACCTTTTATTGGCTAACTAAAATGATTGAAAATGCAAGCTTTCGAAGCACTTAGGCTTTTTCCTCAGGCATGATACAATACTGAATCTTGTAAAGCACTGTAGTTTATACATACTAGAACAAAGACTTTCTGACATTACACAGAGGTTATCTTTTGCCCCCATGCCTGATTGGCAATGGCTGTCGTAAATAAAACAGTAAATACACATTCAATGATCACAGGCAGTAATAAAGAATTAGCAAGGGTTAAATAAAAAGCAATTGAAGAAACTTGCACAACTGGACAGCGATATCTTCTTCTTAGCACATGCAAGAAGGTTGATAAAGACATACTTCCATACATTCCAACCTTTATACCCTACCCATAATGCCTGTCTAACAGTTACATAGTAACTTAGTATTGGAGGTTGTATAAAGACATACATCGATCTAGTCCAAACTTTATACCCTACCCATAATGCCTGCTCTAACAGTTACATAGTAACTTAGTATTGGAGGTTGTATAAAGACATAATCGATCTAGTCCAACATTTATACCCTACCCATAATGCCTGTCTAACAGTTACATAGTAACTTAGTATTGGAGGTTGTATAAAGACATACATCGATCTAGTCCAAACTTTATACCCTACCATAATGTCTGTCTAACAGTTACATAGTAACATAGTATTGGAGGTTATATAAAGATATACATCCATCTACTCCAACCTTTATACCCTATACATAATGCCTGTCTAACAGTTACATAGTAACTTAGTATTGGAGGTGTATAAAGACAATGTCCATCTAGTCCAACCTATTATCCTACACATAATGTCTGTCTAACAGTTACATAATCACATAGTATTGGAGGTTGTATAAAGACATACTTCCATATAGTCCAACCTTTATACCCTACCCATAATGCCTGTCTAACAGTTACATAGTAACTTAGTATGGAGGTTGTATAAAGACATACGTCCATCTAGTCCAACCTATATATCCTACACATAATGTCTGTCTAACAGTTACATAATAACATAGTATTGGAGGTTGTATAAAGACATACTTCCATATAGTCCAACCTTTATACCCTACCCATAATGCCTGTCTAACAGTTACATAGTAACATAGTTTGGAGGTTGTATAAAGACATACATCCATCTACTCCAACCTTTATACCCTACATAATGCCTGTCTAACAGTTACATAGTAACATAGTATTGGAGGTTGTATAAAGAATACATCCATCTACTCCAACCTTTATACCCTACACATAATGTCTGTCTAACAGTTACATAGTAACATAGTATTGGAGGTTGTATAAGATATACATCCATCTTCTCCAACCTTTATACCCTACACATAATGTCTGTCTAACAGTTACATAGTAACTAGTATTGGAGGTTGTATAAGATATACATCCATCTCTCCAACCTTTATACCCTACAATAATGTCTGTAACAGTTACATAGTAACATAGTATTGGAGGTTGTATAAAAGAAACGTCCATCTAGTCCCAACTTTATACCTACCCAAAATTTCTATAACAGTTACATAGTAACATAGATTGGAGGTTGTTAAAGACAAAGTCCATCTAGTCCAACCTTTTACCCTACCCATAATGTCTGTTACAGTTACATAGTAACACAGTATTGGAGGTTGTATAAAGACAATGTCCATCTAGTCCAACCTTATACCCTACCCATAATGTCTGTCTAACAGTTACATAGTAACATAGTATTTGAGGTTTATAAAGACATACGTCCTCTAATCCAACCTTTATACCCTAACCATAATGTCTGTATAACTGTTACATAGTAACATATTATTGGAGTGTTATATAAAGACATACCTCCATCTAGTCCAACCTTTATACCCTACCCATAAGTCGTTATAACAGTACATAGTAACATAGTATGGAGGTAGTATAAGACATATGTCCATCTAGTCCAACCTTTATACCCTACCCATAATGTCTGTATAACAGTTACATAGTAACATAGTATTGGAGGTGTATAAAGACATAAGTCCATCTAGTCCAACCTTTATACCCTACCCATAATGTCTGTATAACAGTTACAAAGTAACATAGTATTGGAGGTTATATAAAGACATGCGTCCATCTAGTCCAACCTTTATACCTTGCACATAATGCCTGTCTAACAGTTACATAGTAACATAGTATTGGAGGTAGTATAAAGACATATGTCCATCTAGTCCAACCTTTATACCCTACCCATAATGTCTGTATAACAGTTACATAGTAACATAGTATTGGAGGTTGTATAACGACATACGTCCATCTAGTCCAACCTTTATATCCTACATATATCTGTTGTATTCAATTAGATCAACTGGACTTGAAGTTTTGTTCTTGAAGACGTTTCGCTAGTCATCCGACTGGCTTTCTCAATTCAGAATGACTTGTACAAGAATCTGTGGCAATTATATACCCTGGAAAATCCCAATTAGCATATCACAGCCAAGTGTTAAGGGCGTAATTGGGTAGTGGCTAAGAGGTGTCTGCCATGTACAATGCTGTTTTGACACCTTACTCTGGCCGTTCCTATAACACCTCTGGAAAGCTGCAGGTTTAAATACAATTTTGGCTATTTTGTTTTTCTATCCCACCCCAGAGCCTACCTTTACTGCTTCAATGTTGCTGGCTTCATCATCCATTTATTGGACTTTGTAGCTCTTCTCCTCTGAGATCGCCTGGCTCCTCCAGCTACCTGGGCCTCAATAGGTAAGTTCTGGTTGTTTCACCCCTTGATGCATGTGCGCATGTGACGTCTCTTGTCATCTTCTTTAAAATTGGTCCAGAAATGTACTTACCAACCTTTGCTCCCTTGGCCATTGTCTCTTCTGTTTCTTCCGGGGGTCTTCAGAGGGAACGAAGGTTGGTACATTTCTGGCCCGATTTTAAAGATGTCAATATAGATTAATAGAACAAAATAGAAAAAAAGTGTTCTTGCGCCTACAACTCTCCCAAATATAAAAAGACTTTATTAATTCAATTTAAAATCATAGGCCATCACAGCCGACGCGTTTCGGGCATGCGCCCTTCATCACAGGCATGAAATCACAGGCTTTTCATGCCTGTGATGAAGGGCGCATGCCGAACGCGTCGGCTGTGATGGCCCTATGATTTTAAATTGAATTAATAAAGTCTTTTATTATTGGAGAGTTGTAGGCGCAAGAACACTTTTTTTCTATTTTGTCTATATCATGTTTTCGGGCGGTGCACGATTCCCGTGATGTTCTAGCACCTCCTCTTACCTTTGCCGAAGCAGCGAGGCAAGTCCCGAGAGACGGAAGGGGAAGAGACGGAGTGAAGCCGGCTGGACGGCCGTGTGGTGAGACGCTACCACGTTTGGTGTGCTCCCGCAACCTGGAGCGACCATCTTTTTGTTGTGCAATATAGCATTTAGGCTTCCCTGTGAATCCCATAGAATATACATGGTTTATTAAGAGGTGCCAAATTTTGGCCGTAATATCATGTTGGCCATACAACGTTACATCGATTTGACGTTTAATCAGACACGAATGTCAAATGTAGGACCAAGAAGCGCGTTCTTTCCTTTTGATGTTCCTGGGCAGATGACGCTTTGCAATGATAGTTCCACCTGTATGCCGGTCTATTGGACGGGCGTATATGTCAGAGGTACATCTTATAAATGCATGGGCGCCATTAATCTGCAGCATCCAATCAGATTTTATCAAATGCTTTCTAAATGCTTTCTAACTGCAGTAGACCATTATAAAGCTAGAATTTCATTGGTTGCTGCAAATTATCTTCACAGGCAAATAATTGCTCCTCTTAAAGGGCATGTCCATCCCCACCATTTATAATTATAGTGTATTTTTGTGAACGGTTAGGGGCCCTCGGCTGTTTTTAAAAGTAGGTGGTGGTGGACAAGCCCCTTTAGCTGGAATGTATTTAGTTTGTTAATTTAAAAAAAGTCTTGTTTTATGTTTTTTTAGAAATATCCAGGAGTGAAAACGAATGTAAATAATCCCTTCTGGGGGCTGAGCAGAGCTCTGAGGGGGATCTGAGGCAGAATGATCCAAACTCCTCAGGTAAGTCCAAGTTCTATTTCCTGTCAATCTGGTTAAGAGAAACTAGAGTGACCTTCCTAATGCTGTATTATTGTAAGTAGAAAGCTGTTCCCTAGCAGGCGTCAGTCATTGTCATTCTGGCAATATTTCTATTTACGCCCTTCTACCCTTTCCTTTGTATCTGTATGTTACACTCCTAATCACATTGTAATATATATTTATGTACTGGACTATTTATGGATTTCCCCCTTTGTATGACTTTCTTGTATCTTGTTATTGTACATTGTGGCACTATAAATAAACTATAGACACATGGAAAGGGAACGTCCACCCTTCAAACAAAAAACTGGTAACTGGTTAGATATCCGCCAGCAACCCCAACTGCCATTTTTACCAGTTTGCTACATGCTTTGTAACCAGATCGTGTACTGGAGTAGCATGTATATCTGCCATCTATAGGGTGAAGGGGTCTCCAGACAGCTAGTGACGTATTCGAGGAGTCTGGAGATAGAATTGTGGTGCTGGTGTCCTGTCCTATTGTTCTTTAACATGTTGAAATCATCTTTACAAATGATTTGTGTGTATAGGTATTGGGTAAAAAAGTAGTGCAATATTCGCCAGTGGTGGGTTGTAGATTCCAAGCAAAGCTAGCTGTAAGTTATCTATTGGTAGCACACATCTGCCCTGGGTCTGATTTAACTCACCATATCTGGTGTCTTAGAGTTTGGCATATAAGATAGATACTCCTCTAGAGTAGGTGGTATGGGTAGCTTATCCAATCCAATGCCTGCGCACATAGGAAGTGGTTGCTGGGATGAGGTGAGTTTCTTGTAGACAAACTGTCGGGTTGCATATTTATAACATTATGCACCATGTAGTCCACGGACATTCCATGACAATATTTTCATGGTTTAACTCACACGGCCCTTTTAAATCCGCACCTGATCCATTTTTTATGTCCCAAAATAGGAAAAACTGACACTATCAGGGATTCATTAAAAGTTCTTATCTTAAACATTGTGCCAATTTTGCCCCAAACAATCAGATGTTAGCTTTCAAATGTTAAAAAGATCTGATTGGTTGGGGCAAAATTAGCACCATTTAATCATTTAAGAACTTTTATTGAAACTCCTTTCCCAAAATATCAACAGTGTGTACACATCTCCCTTTTCTTATTTTACACTGTGTGTACACATCTCCCTTTTCTTATTTACACTGTGTGTACACACTCCCTTTTCTTATTTACACTGTGTGTATACATCTCCCTTTCTTATTTACACTGTGTGTAACAATCTCCCTTTTCTTATTTACACGTGTGTGTACACATCTCCCTTTTCTTTTTACACTGTGTGTACACATCTCCCTTTTCTTTTTACACTGTGTGTAACATCTCCCTTTTCTTATTTACACTGTGTGTACACATCTCCCTTTTCTTATTTACACTGTGTGTACACATCTCCCTTTTCTTTTACACTGTGTGTAACATCTCCCTTTTCTTATTTACACTGTGTGTACACATCTCCCTTTTCTTATTTACACTGTGTGTACACATCTCCTTTTCTTATTTAACGTGTGTACAACTCTCCCTTTTCTTATTTACACTGTGTGTACACACCTCCCTTTTCTTATTTACACTGTGTACACACCTCCCTTTTCTTATTTACACTGTGTGTACACATCTCCCTTTTCTTATTTACACTGTGTGTACACATCTCCCTTTTCTTATTTACACTGTGTTAACCATCTCCTTTCTATTACACTGTGTGTACACATCTCCCTTTTCTTATTTACACTGTGTGTACAATCTCCCTTTCTTATTTACACTGTGTGTAACATCTCCCTTTTCTTATTTACACTGTGTGTACACATCTCCCTTTTCTTATTTACACTGTGTGTACACATCTCCCTTTTCTATTTTACACTGTGTGTACACATCTCCTTTTCTTATTTACACTGTGTGTACACACCTCCCTTTTCTTATTTACACTGTGTGTACACATCTCCCTTTTCTTATTACACTGTGTGTACATTCCCTTCTATTTACACTGTGTGTACACACCTCCCTTTTCTTATTTACACTGTGTGTACACATCCCCTCCTTTTCTTATTTACACTGTGTGTACACACTCTCCCTTTTCTTATTTACACTGTGTGTACACACCTCCCTTTTCTTATTTACACTGTGTGTACACACCTCCCTTTTCTTATTTACACTGTGTGTACACCTCCTTTCTTATTTTACACTGTGTGTACACATCTCCTTTTCTTATTTACACTGTGGTCACATCTCCCTTTTCTTATTTACAACTGTGTGTACACTCTTCCTTTTCTTATTTACACTGTGTGTACACATTCCCCTTTTCTTATTTACACTGTGTGACACATCTCCCTTTTCTATTTACACTGTGTTACACTTCCCTTTTCTCCTTTTTTTTTACACTGTGTGTACACATCTCCCTTTTCTCCTTTCTTATTTACACGTTGTGTACACATCTCCTTTTCTTATTTACACTGTGTGTACACATCTCCATTTTCTCCTTTTCTTATTTACACTGTGTGTAGACATTCCTTTCTATTTTTTACACTGTGTGTACACATCTCCCTTTTCTCCTTTTCTTATTTACACTGTGTGTGCACATCTCCCTTTTCTCCTTTTCTTATTTACACTGTGTGAGTATTGGAGGTTGTATAAAGACATACTTCCATATAGTCCAACCTTTATACCCTACCCATAATGTCTGTATAACAGTTACATAGTAACATAGTATTGGAGGGTGTAAAGACATACTTCCATATAGTCCAACCTTTATACCCTACCCATAAGTCTGTATAACAGTACATAGTAACATAGATTGGAGGTTGTATAAAGACATAAGTCCATCTAGTCCAACCTTTATACCCTACCCATAATGTCTGTATAACAGTTACAAAGTAACATAGTATTGGAGGTTATATAAAGACATACGTCCATCTAGTCCAACCTTTATACCTTGCACATAATGCCTGTCTAACAGTTACATAGTAACATAGTATTGGAGGTAGTATAAAGACATATGTCCATCTAGTCCAACCTTTATCCCTACCCATAGTTGTATAACAGTTACATAGTAACATAGTATTGGAGGTTGTATAACGACATACGTCCATCTAGTCCAACCTTTATATCCTACATATATCTGTTGTATTCAATTAGATCAACTGGACTTGAAGTTTTGTTCTTGAAGACGTTTCGCTAGTCATCCGACTGGCTTTCTCAATTCAGAATGACTTGTACAAGAATCTGTGGCAATTATATACCCTGGAAAATCCCAATTAGCATATCACAGCCAAGTGTTAAGGGCGTGATTGGGTAGTGGCTAAGAGGTGTCTGCCATGTACAATGCTGTTTTGACACCTTACTCTGGCCGTTCCTATAACACCTCTGGAAAGCTGCAGGTTTAATACAATTTGGCTATTTTGTTTTTCTATCCCACCCCAGAGCCTACCTTTACTGCTTCAATGTTGCTGGCTTCATCATCCATTATATTGGACTTTGTAGCTCTTCTCCTCTGAGATCGCCTGGCTCCTCCAGCTACCTGGGCCTCAATAGGTAAGTTCTGGTTGTTTCACCCTTGATGCATGTGCGCATGTGACGTCATCTTGTCATCTTCTTTAAAATTGGTCCAGAAATGTACTTACCAACCTTTGCTCCCTTGGCCATTGTCTCTTCTGTTTCTTCCGGGGGTCTTCAGAGGGAACGAAGGTTGAGTACATTTCTGGCCCGATTTTAAAGATGTCAATATAGCATTTAATAGAACAAAATAGAAAAAAAGTGTTCTTGCGCCTACAACTCTCCCAAATATAAAAAGACTTTATTAATTCAATTTAAATCATGGGGCCATCACAGCCGAGCGTTTGGGCATGCGCCCTTTATCACAGGCATGAAATCACAGGCTTTTCATGCTGTGATGAAGGCGCATCCCGAAACGCGTCGGCTGTGATGGCCCTATGATTTTAAATTGAATTAATAAGTCTTTATATTTTGGGAGAGTTGTAGGCGCAGAACACTTTTTTTCTATTTTGTTCTATATCATGTTTTCGGGCGGTGCACGATTCCCGTGATGTTTTTAGCACTCTCTTACCTTTGCCAGCAGCGAGGCAAGTCCCGCGAGAGACGGGAAGGGAAGGGGAAGAGACGGAGTGAAGCCGGCTCGGGACGGCCGTGTGGTGAGACGCTACCACGTTTGGTGTGCCTCCCGCAACCTGGAGCGACCATCTTTTTTGTTGTGCAATATAGCATTTAGGCTTCCCTGTGAATCCCATAGAATATACATGGTTTATTTAAGAGGTGCCAAATTTTGGCCGTAATATCATGTTGGCCATACAACGTTACATCGATTTGACGTTTAATCAGACACGAATGTCAAATGTAGGACCAAGAAGCGCGTTCTTTCCTTTTGATGTTCCTGGGCAGATGACGCTTTGCAATGATAGTTCCACCTGTATTGCCGGTCTATTGGACCGGTCTATTGTCAGAGGTACATCTTATAAATGCATGGGCGCCATTAATCTGCAGCATCCAATCAGATTTTATCAAATGCTTTCTAAATGCTTTCTAACTGCAGTAGACCATTATAAAGCTAGAATTTCATTGGTTGCTGCAAAATATCTTCACAGGCAAATAATTGCTCCTCTTAAAGGGCATGTCCATCCCCACCATTTATAATTATAGTGTTATTTTCGTGAACGGTTACGGGCCCTCGGCTGTTTTTAAAAGTAGGTGGTGGTGGACAAGCCCCTTTAGCTGGAATGTATTTAGTTTGTTAATTTAAAAAAAGTCTTGTTTTATGTTTATTTTAGAAATATCCAGGAGTGAAAACGAATGTAAATAATCCCTTCTGGGGGCTGAGCAGAGCTCTGAGGGGGATCTGAGGCAGAATGATCCAAACTCCTCAGGTAAGTCCAAGTTCTATTTCCTGTCAATCTGGTTAAGAGAAACTAGAGTGACCTTCCTAATGCTGTATTATTGTAAGTAGAAAGCTGTTCCCTAGCAGGCGTCAGTCATTGTCATTCTGGCAATATTTCTATTTACTGCCCTTCTACCCTTTCCTTTGTATCTGTATGTTACACTCCTAATCACATTGTAATATATATTTATGTACTGGACTATTTATGGATTTCCCCCTTTGTATGACTTTCTTGTATCTTGTTATTGTACATTGTGGCACTATAAATAAACTATACACATGGAAAGGGAACGTCCACCCTTCAAACAAAAAAACTGGTAACTGGTTAGATATCCGCCAGCAACCCCAACTGCCATTTTTACCAGTTTGCTACATGCGTTTGTAACCAGATCGTGTACTGGAGTAGCATGTATATCCGCTATCTATAGGGTGAAGGGGTCTCCAGACAGCTAGTGACGTATTCGAGGAGTCTGGAGATAGTAATTGTGGTGCTGGTGTCCTGTCCTATTGTTCTTTAACATGTTGAAATCATCTTTACAAATGATTTGTGTGTATAGGTATTGGGTAAAAAAGTAGTGCAATATTCGCCAGTGGTGGGTTGTAGATTCCAAGCAAAGCTAGCTGTAAGTTATCTATTGGTAGCACACATCTGCCCTGGGTCTGATTTAACTCACATATCTGGTGTCTAGAGTTTGGCATATAAGAATAGATACTCCTCTAGAGTAGGTGGTATGGGTAGCTTATCCAATCCAATGCCTGCGCACTAGGAAGTGGTTGCTGGGATGAGGTGAGTTTCTTGTAGACAAACTGTCGGGTTGCATATTTATAACATTATGCACCATGTAGTCCACGGACATTCCATGACAATATTTTCATGGTTTAACTCACACGGCCCTTTTAAATCCGCACCTGATCCATTTTTTATGTCCCAAAATAGGAAAAACTGACACTATCAGGGATTCATTAAAAGTTTTATCATTAAACATTGTGCCAATTTTGCCCCAAACAATCAGATGTTGCTTTCAAATGTTAAATAAGATCTGATTGGTTGGGGCAAAATTAGCACCATTTTAATCATTTAAGAACTTTTATTGAAACTCCTTTTCCCAAAATATCAAACGTGTGTACACATCTCCCTTTTCTTATTTACACTGTGTGTACACATCCCCTTCTTATTTACACGTGTGTACACACCTCCTTTCTTATTACACTGTGTGTAACATCCCTTTTCTTATTTACACTGTGTGACACATCTCCCTTTTCTTATTTACTGGTGTACACATCTCCCTTTTCTTTACACTGTGTGTACACATCTCCCTTTTCTTTTACACTGGTGTACACATCTCCTTTTCTATTTAAACTGTGTGTACAAATCTCCCTTTCTTTTTACACGGTGTACACATCTCCCTTTTCTTATTACACTGTGTGTACACATCTCCCTTTTCTTATTTACACTGTGTGTACACACCTCCCTTTTCTTATTTCATGTGTAACATCTCTTTTTATTTACACGTGTGTACACATCTCCCTTTCTTATTTACACTGTGTGTACAACCTTCCTTTTCTATTTACACTGTGTTTACAATCTCCCTTTTCTTATTTACATGGTGTAACATCTCCTTTTCTTATTTACATGTGTGTACACATCTCCTTTCTTATTTACACTGTGTTACACATTCCTTTTCTTATTTACACTGTGTGTACACATCTCCCTTTCTTATTTACACTGTGTGTACACATCTCCCTTTTCTTATTTACACTGTGTGTACACATCTCCCTTTCTTATTTACACTGTGTGTACACATCTCCCTTTTCTATTTACACTGTGTGTACACATCTCCCTTTTCTTATTTACACTGTGTGTACACACTCCCTTTCTTATTTACAGTGTGTACAATCTCCTTTCTTATTTACACTGTGTGTACACATCTCCCTTTTCTTATTACACGGTGTTTACACACTCCCTTTCTTATTTACACTGTGTGTCACAACCTCCCTTTCTTATTTACAATGTGTGTACACAACTCCCTTTTCTTATTTACACTGTGTGTACACCCCTCCTTTTCTTATTACACTGTGTACACACCTCCTTTTTCTTATTTACACGTGTGTACACACTCCCTTTTCTTATTTACATGTGTGTACACATCTCCCTTTCTTATTACACTGTGTGTACACATATCCCTTTTCTTATTTACACTTGTGTGACACATCTCCCTTTTCTTATTTACCATGTGTGTAACCTTCCCTTTTTATTTACACTGTGTGTACACATCTCCTTTTCTTATTTTACACTGTGTGTACACATCTCCCTTTCTCCTTTTTTATTACACTGTGTGTACACATCTCCTTTTCTCCTTTTCTTATTTACACTGGTGTGTACACATCTCCCTTTTCTATTTACACTGTGTGTACACATCTCCATTTTCTCCTTTTCTTATTTACACTGTGTGTAGACATCTCCCTTTTCTATTTTTTACACTGTGTGTACACATCTCCCTTTTCTCCTTTTCTTATTTACACTGTGTGTGCACATCTCCCTTTTCTCCTTTTCTTATTACACTGTGTGAGTATTGGAGGTTGTATAAAGACATACTTCATATAGTCCAACTTTATACCTACCCATCCCATAATGTCTGTATAACATACATAGTAACATAGTATTGGAGGTTGTATAAAGAACATGTCCATCTAGTCCAACCTTATACCCTACCCATAATGCCTGTCTAACAGTTACATAGTAACATAGTATTGGAGGTTGTATAAGATATACATCCATCTACTCCAACCTTTATACCCTACACATAATGTCTGTCTAACAGTTACATAGTAACATAGTATTGGAGGTTGTATAAAGATAACATCATCTACTCCAACCTTTATACCCTACACAAATGTCTCTGCTAACAGTACATAGTAACTTAGTATTGGAGGTTGTATAAAGACATACATCCATATAGTCCAACCTTTATACCCTACACATAATGTCTGTCTAACAGTTACATAGTAACTTAGTATTGGAGGTTGTATAAAGATATACATCCATCTTCTCCAACCTTTATACCCTACACATTATGTCTGTCTAACAGTTACATAGTAACAAGTATTGGAGGTTGTATAAAAAGAAAAACGTCCATCTAGTCCAACCTTTATACACTACCCATAAAATCTCTATAACAGTTACATAGTAACATTGAATTGGAGGTTGTTTAAAGACAAACTCCATCTAGTCCAACCTTTATACCCTACCCATAATGTCTGTATAACAGTTACATAGTAACACAGTATTGGAGGTTGTATAAAGACAAATGTCCATCTAGTCCAACCTTTATACCCTACCCATAATGTCTGTCTAACAGTTACATAGTAACATAGTATTGAGGTTCTATAAAGACATACGTCCGTCTAATCCAACCTTTATACCCTAACCATAATGTCTGTATAACTGTTACATAGTAACATATTATTGGAGTTTATATAAAGACATACCTCCATCTACTCCAACCTTTATACCCTACTCATAATGTCTGTATAACAGTTACATAGTAACATAGTAGTGGAGGTTGTATAAAGACATACGTCCATCTAGCCAACCTTTATACGCTACCCATAATGTCTGTGTATAACAGTTAAAAAGTAACATAGTATTGGAGGTTGTATAAAGACATACGTCATCTAGCCCAACCTTTAACCTACCCATAATGTCTGTAAACAGTTACATAGTAACATAGTATTGGAGGTTGTATAAACGAATACGTCTAGCTAGTCCAACCTTATCCTACCCATAATGTGTATAACAGTTACATAGTAACATAGTTTGGAGGTTGTATAAAGACATACGTCCATCTAGTCCAACCTTATACCCTACCCATAATGCTGTATAACAGTTACATAGTAACATAGTATTGGAGGTTGTATAAAGACAATCGTTCATCTAGTCCAACCTTATAACCCTACCCATAATGTCTGTATAACAGTTACAAAGTAACATAGTATTGGAGGTTATATAAAGACATATGTCCATCTAGGCCAACCTTTATACCCTACCGTGTATGGAGTAGTGTGTTTTTTGGAGATGCTGTAACTTTACACATGTTAGAGTCATCACGGCAGTTCAAGCTGGACCAAGGAATCCGGGGTGAAGACACGGCACAATGAGCAGCGCGGGTGCGGGAGAGGAGGGCCATTTAGCACCAACGGATGTGAGTACTCTCTTTAACCGTTACAGCTGTCACACAGTGCACGTTATAAGTTCCGGTTAGGAAATCACGCAATGGCCATCTATGTGAGTTCCTAACAGTCCCAATTGTTATATATCTTACTACCTCCTTGGATCACCTAATACAATAGGAACTTGTTTGGGGACATTATTCCACACTCCACTCCGATATCAGGACAATGTTGGGACCCTTTTACGCTTTCGGCGATGCCCGATTTTATACTTTATATTTTAATGTTTGAAATGATGTGTGATTAGTTAATAAAGGTGATTGTTTTTGCTACAGTATTCATTCACATGATATGTTAGGGGTTATGAGACTGATATTTACATTGGGGTCTAAGGGAGGTGATGCTTAAAGAGGGGTCTATAGGGTCTTTCCTTATTATTTGAGATAATAGTATTGGAGGTTGTATTAAGAAATAAGTCCAACAGTCCAATAGTATGGACCCACATTTCCTGATCCAGAGGAAGGTAAAAAAGAATGTAGGGGGAAAAGGGGAAAAAATTCCTTCCTGGCTCCAAGTGGCAATCGGAAATTTCCCTGGATCAACTCCAACTTAAAGGATAAGTATGCTCTAAAAACAAGTTGTGCATGTGGAAAGCTGCAGGTTTAAATACAATTTTTGCTATTTTGTTTTTCTATCCCACCCCAGAGCCTACCTTTACTGCTTCAATGTTGCTGGCTTCATCATCCAGTATATTGGACTTTGTAGCTCTTCTCCTCTGAGATCGCCTGGCTCCTCCAGCTACCTGGGCCTCAAAGAGGTAAGTTCTGTGTTGTTCACCCTTGATGCATGTGCGCATGTGACGTCATCTGTCATCTTCTTTAAAATTGGTCCAGAAATGTACTACCAACCTTTGCTCCTGGCCATTGTTCTCTGTTTCTTCCGGGGGTCTTCAGAGGGAACGAAGGTTGAGTACATTTCTGGCCCGATTTTAAAGATGTCAATATAGCATTTAGACTTCCCTTTGAATCCCCATAGAATATACATGGTTTATTTAAGAGGTGCCAAATTTTGGCCGTAATATCATGTTGGCCATACAACGTTACATCGATTTGACGTTTAATCAGACACGAATGTCAAATGTAGGACCAAGAAGCGCGTTCTTTCCTTTTGATGTTCCTGGGATGGCAGATGACGCTTTGCAATGATAGTTCCACCTGTATTGCCGGTTATTGGACTGGGCGGTACTGAATGTCAGAGGTACATCTTATAAATGCATGGGCGCCATTAATCTGCAGCATCCAATCCGATTTTATCAAATGCTTTCTAAATGCTTTTAACTGCAGTAGACCATTATAAAGCTAGAATTTCATTGGTTGCTGCAAATTATCTTCACAGGCAAATAATTGCTCCTCTTAAAGGGCATGTCCATCCCCACCATTTATAATTATAGCGTTATTTTTGTGAACGGTGTAGGGGCCCTTGGCTGTTTTTAAAAGTAGGTGGTGGTGGACAAGCCCCTTTAGCTGGAATGTATTTAGTTTGTTAATTTAAAAAAAAGTCTTGTTTTATGTTTATTTTAGAAATATCCAGGAGTGAAAACGAATGTAAATAATCCCTTCGGGGGCTGAGCAGAGCTCTGAGGGGGATCTGAGGCAGAATGATCCAAAATCCTCAGGTAAGTCCAAGTTCTATTTCCTGTCAATTGGTTAAGAGAAACTAGAGTGACCCTCTAATGCTGTATTATGTAAGTAGAAAGCTGTTCCCTAGCAGGCGTCAGTCATTGTCATTCTGGCAATATTTCTATTTACTGCCCTTCTACCCTTTCCTTTGTATCTGTATGTTACACTCCTAATCACATTGTAATATATATTTATGTACTGGACTATTTATGGATTTCCCCCTTTGTATGACTTTCTTGTATCTGTTATTGTACATTTGTGGCACTATAAATAAAAATATAGACACATGGAAAGGGAACGTCCACCCTTCAAAACAAAAAACTGGTAACTGGTTAGATATCCGCCAGCAACCCCAACTGCCATTTTTACCAGTTTCTACATGCGTTTGTAACCAGATCGTGTACTGGAGTAGCACTGTATATCCGCTTATCTATAGGGTGATGAAGGGGTCTCCAGACACTAGTGACGTATTCGAGGAGTCTGGAGATAGTAATGTGTGTGCTGGTGTCCGTCTATTGTCTTTAACATGTTGAAAATCATCTTTACAAATGATTTGTGTGTATAGGTATTGGGTAAAAAGTAGTGCAAATTCGCCAGTGGTGGGGTTGTAGATTCCAAGCAAAGCTAGCTGTAGATATCTATTGTCGTTGATGGGAGTTGTATTTTCCAAATATCTGCAGTGGAATTGCCACAGCAGGGATTACTGCCAAAAAAAAAAAAACCTTCTCCTACCTTCTCAGGATGCTCAGTCTGCCGCTCCTACCTTCTCTGGCTGCTCGACTAGCAGCCGGAGAAGGTATATAAGTCAGTTGATGGGAGTTGTATTTTCCAAATATCTGCAGTGGAATTGCCACATCAGGGATTACTGCCAAAAAAAAAAAACCTTCTCCTACCTTCTCAGGATGCTCAGTCTGCCGCTCCTACCTTCTCCGGCTGCTAGTCGAGCAGCCAGAGAAGGTATATAAGTCAGATGTTTGTAACCCGGGACTGCCTGTATATATTTATTTGTCTTCCTCTTTCTCAGTCATCAATTCATCAAGATTCCTAATTTAAAAAGATATCTGAAATTAATAAGTATACCTGTTTAATGCACTCAAATTTATGTCAAGTCAAGACTGGATGCATATTTTTTTTTTATTGCTTGAATAACCCCAGTCGACCTCTCGTTCCCTGAGAGGTCGACTGGGGTTATTCAAGCAATAGGGGTCCTCAGACTTGGTTCCTGGTTGAGAAACATTTATTTTATCAGTATGGTATAGTATTGGAGGTTGTATAAAGACATACTTCCATACAGTCCAACTTTTATACCCGGACTAGATGGACGTATGTCTTTATACAACCTCCATCTAGTCCAACCTTTATACCCTACCCATAATGTCTGTATAACAGTTACATAGTAACATAGTATTGGAGGTTGTATAAACTTTCTTATTTACACTGTGTGTACACATCTCCCTTTTCTCCTTTTCTTATTTACACTGTGTGTACACATCTCCCTTTTCTAGCCATATAAACTTACCTTAAAGAATGGACGCTCCATCACTTCCTTCACTCCTTGTGATCTTCCTCCAAGGCGAATCCTCCCGTCTTTAACCAGAAACTACAAAGACAAAACAACTTGTTACCCCACAGTCTGGATAGTTTCCCAGCAGGTTGTACAGTAACAGGTTGACTGGTAACTTACTCTCATTAATAATACTTTGGTGAGGTGGGTTAATTTTTTGGGATACGTTGGTCTTCCATTCATTATTCTATCGCCTAGTTCTTCCTTGGTTTTACCATCAAATGGCAACTAAAGGAATAGAGAAATATCGGTTTAAAAACCTGGATAATGGCACCAATACATTAAAGGGCTACACAGTTCCCCAAACATGAAACCCACCAGGCAATTACCCCCCAAACAAACGTCAGTGAGGCCCTTTAACCCAGAACTGGGATACTTTCCAGTATGAACAATAAAATGCCCATTGGTTGTATTAATACATTTTATACTTACACAACCGACCAACATTTTATAAATCATTAGTCCTACAGCCCACCAGTCCACCGATCTGGTGTAGGGCTCATTCCTCCACATCTCCGGGGCTTGGTACTGTGCAGTGCCACATGGTGAGAGCATCTCATCTCCATGGCCAATTCCTAAACCAGAAACAAATGTTTACAGTCACATAAAGACGTCTCTACTGTGTTATTATTTACAGTTTTATCTCAGTCCTGCTCATGGGGACACACTTCAAACTGACATTGTTATTAACAAACACAGTGACTGGAACTAGTATTGGACACGGACATTATCAGGTTATTACACTAAGTAGAGGTCCAATCCTACCTTCTATGCAGTGCCCGAAGTTTGCAATCTTCACATATCCTGAGGCGTCCATCATGATATTTTCAGGTTTCAGATCGCTGAAGAACAAAGGAAAATATTAAGAATAATGTGGGGTAAATACACTGAATGAAGATTGTTCTACCTGAAGACTTTAAAAGAGATAATGTTCCAAGAGGGGCTAAAGTTTTTTAGAAAGTTCTGATTAAGAGAGAGAGATATAAAATGAATACATATAACCACAACAAGCCACGTGTAACTCAAGAAATATATTGTGGATCTATTTCCACATAATATTATATTAATCCTGAAGTGCCCCATTATGTAGCCATCTAACATCTAACAATGGCTGCAGTGAATCTTAGATCAGCTGATTGCAGCGTTAAAGGACAATTATACACAACATTTCCCCATTCCATAGCTGCATAGTACCACAACATTTCCCCATTCCATAGCTGCATAGTACCTAGGGTAAGTCCTCACCCCTGGGTTCTTTACCTTATAGATGTTATACTGCCATAAAGTTTCCCTCTGGTCCATTCCACCCATCTGTTAATGACAGTCCACAATGTAGCCAATGAGAAGACACACTTCTTTGCAGAGCGCACCTTTATATTCGCTACATTGTGTATTATAGAAGAGGACTTAAATGCCTGGCAGTATAACATCTATAAGGTAAAGAACCCAGGGGTGAGGACTTAGAGGTTTAGATCATCACCATGGGCACTATGTAGGTATGAAGAGGAGCGAGGGGGAGGTGAGTATTATTGGCCTTTTAATAGACACTAGTGGCTATTGATAGGAATTACAGAATCTATTCAATTCCCTTTATTATTAAGGACAATTATACACAACATTTCCCCATTCCATAGCTGCATAGTACCTAGGGTAAGTCCTCACCCCTGGGTTCTTTACCTTATAGATGTTATACCACAACATTTCCCCATTCCATAGCTGCATAGTACCTAGGGTAAGTCCTCACCCCTGGGTTCTTTACCTTATAGATGTTATACTGCCATAAAGTTTCTTTCGCTATGATTGGAATTCTGTATAAATCAGAAGAAACATGAAATATTTTAAGCAAAATAATCTTCTGTATAAATCAGAAGAAACATGAAATATTTTAAGCAAAATAATCTATAAAATAATATGATAAAGATATTACTACACCTTTGTAGTTAGTGCAATACACTTACATCAGAATCCTGTGACCTAGAACTGTATTTGTAAAGGCGCGGTATCGCTTTTTAGCAATACCGCACCTTTAACGATTGGCAAACGATTGTTAAACTGACCATTTATTTCCGCTAAGTATAACGATCGTTAATTTACAGCCATTATCGTATATTTACGATACGATCATAAATTAACGCTACTGATCGTAAATCTACAATAACGAAAATGTAGATTTACGCCCTCCATAGAATACCATTGTGGTAGTTTACTACCGCATGGCATTCTACAACTGAATGTTCGGTAATTATCGAACGTTCTGTAATTACCAAACGTTCAGTCGTAAATGTATGACCGCGATCGTACAATAACTAACCTGCAGTATCGCTAAAAAGCCATACCGATCTTCCTGCAGATGTTTGGACACTACAACTCCCAGCATGCTTTAGTTGATGGGAGTTGTATTTTCCAAATATCTGCAGTGGAATTGCCACAAAGTATTGGAGGTTGTATAAAGACATACGTCCATCTAGTCCAACCTTTATACCCTACCCATAATGTCTGTATAACAGTTATATAGTAACATAGTATGGGAGGTTCCATAATGTCTGTATAACAGTTATATAGTAACATAGTATGGGAGGTTGTATAAAGACATACTTCCATACAGTCCAACTTTTATACCCTACCCATAATGTCTGTATAACAGTTATATAGTAACATAGTATTGAAGGTTGTATAAAGTGAAGACATCTTGGATATAAAGTAATACCTACTATTGGCTAACTAAAATGATTGAAAATGCAAGCTTTCGAAGCACTTAGGCTTTTTCCTCAGGCATGATACAATACTGAATCTTGTAAAGCACTGTAGTTTATACATACTAGAACAAAGACTTTCTGACATTACACAGAGGTTATCTTTTGCCCCCATGCCTGATTGGCAATGGCTGTCGTAAATAAAACAGTAAATACACATTCAATGATCACAGGCAGTAATAAAAGAATTAGCAAGGGTTAAATAAAAAGCAATTGAAGAAACTTGCACAACTAGACAGCGATATCTTCTTCTTGAGCACATGCAAGAAGGTTGTATAAAGACATACTTATACACCACTTATATACCATACATTCCAACCTTTATACCCTACCCATAATGCCTGTCTAAACAGTTACATAATAACTTAGTATTGGAGGTTGTATAAAGACATACATCGATCTAGTCCA